>RJWM01015201.1:0-48438 GCA_004363535.1 Dasyprocta punctata
CTAGTTATGACTATGTTAAAAGACTTTTAAATCTGAGCCACAGTGCTCTGTTCTAAAATGGTGTCTTTGTCCATTTGTGCTGCTACTGAAAAATATTTAAGGCTTGGTAATTTGTAAACAGTCAAAAGTCATTTCTCATTGTTTTAGAGGCTGAGAAATCCAAGCTGAAGGTGTTGACAGGTTTTGTGTCTGTCAAGGGCCTTGGTGTTGGCTTCCAAGATGGTTGCTTGAAAGTCATGTTCTCACATGATAAAGGGATAAAGGGTAAAAATAGCATCAGGTAGTTATCGCTGGCTCTTTTATAAGGCACTAATTGATCCAGGAAGGAATATCCCTCATTACTTAATCATGTCTTCCAACGATTCCACCTTTTAATACCACTACTATAGGAATAGCTAAATCTCAACATGAGTTTTGGAGAGGACACCATCATTCAAAGCTTAGCATGGCTGTACAATAATGTGGTGAATTGCAAGGGCTTTTAAAATTATTTACCTACTGTATTTCCTGGGCAGTGTACTGATCTGGAGTAACTATTCCTCTGAGCAGAGGAATCATAGCAGAGACCCAAGGATTTGATGGAAGTGTTCAGGGAAGCAAGAACTCAGGAGAAGATGCTGGTATTTCCAGAGCACCTACCTTGTTCCAGACATTATGCTCCATGTTGGAGTATAATGGTGAGAAATATCAAACGCAGAGTTTATAATCTAGCGAGAATTTATCACAGAACCAGAAATAGAGCTAAATTGAAACTTTGATAAATACAACAAAAGGGAGGAATATGGTGCTATGAGGATGTGATATTAAGTTTAGAAGATACAGTACCTTCACCCTCCCTGTGCTCAGTGGGGTGGGAACTTAGGCTCCTGAGAACTCCTGGAGCCTTTTCTTGGCTTTTAATTTGTGAGAAGATAATACAAATTTGACCGTTTATTGTATTCTGTCTAGAATAATTTTCTCAGATCTCACTGGTCCTGTGAACTTTTATTTTGCCTAAATAGCTTCAGAATATTCTTTTAGGTTTGATGGCATGATGATACTCAAATGGAATGAGTCAGAAAAAAAGAAGTCATAAAAACTTAGCTGAACACATAAAAATTTAATGGTAAAGTAAATTTTATAATTGTAGTGAAGGAGTGTGCTCTGTTAGTGCTTTTCATGAAGGCAGGCAGTATCTATGGTGGTCAGAGCCAGGCGAGATGAATTCTCCTTTGTCATTGACTAATAAATGAGTTAGCATTTGCCTCAGGGTTTTTGCAAGATTGAAGTCAAATTTTCATAATTCTATGTGCTCTAGATTCTGCATACACCCAATTATACGTGAAATTTAAAGCCACTTGTAAATGTTTTATTTTGGAGGAAGTAAGAGAAATTTTGTTGATAGCTTTTATTTTTAGGAGAGGAGCTGTCTTGCAGTAAATTTATAGTTGGAAGACTAGAGGGAATTTGTTCCTCCCCACGTTGCTGAAGAAGTGTGGTATAAGGGCAGTCACATTTCTCATATCTGAAAGCAGGTGACGCTTCAGCTTTCAAATCACTTCACATTTCCTGGTTACACTGGCATGGTGTCTGCATACTGATACTGAGATGGGTGTCACAGAGACTCCAAAGGCTTTGTTCTTGATCTTAAAGTATTGAGATATGACACGAAAGGAGAGTTTTTAAATATCCTGAAGTTATTCTGTTGTTTAAAAAAGGTAATGGTAGGTACTAGGGTAATAAGGAAAAGTCTAAATAAAACAAATTGAATCTTAGAGGGCCTACAAATAGGGGCTCAAAATCTATTCAACTATTAAACTTGAGTATCTTGTGTTTGTAAACAGATGTTTTAAATCCTTTTAGTCAACTCTGGATCATTATTTAAAAGAATTTTTTTCCTGGACCATTTGCTATCTTTTCTCTGGAGATTAGAATTACTCATATGAAAGATGGTTGGTATTGCTCCAGAGCTAACTGATTCTCTTTTATGCTCTCTGTTCCAATTTTCTGTTCCTCGGATCAAAAAATTCCATTGATCATGGTTGCTAACCTTTTCTTCTGTCAGCTCCAAATTCTTCTAAAGTCTATCTAGTGAAATTTTCATTTTGATATTGTATTTTTTATTTCCACATTACTTGTAGTTTATGATTCTCTATCAAGATTCTTCACCTCACTCATTGTAACCATGCTTTCCTTTAAGTCCTTGAACATACTTACAATAATGCTTTAAAGTTCTTGAGTCCTAACATGAGGATATCTTGGGGTCTGTTTCTATGAATTGTATTTTTGTCTTGACAATGGGCAACATATGACCGCTTAATCAAATGCTTAAATTTGGCTTGATTTTATTCTATGATTTTATTCTTCTTTTATTCTATGGCATGTTTTAAGAGTCTTGGCTATAATGTTTAGCAGAAGTGGAGTTTTGTTTGAGAAGACAGTTAAATTACTGTTTACTCTTTTGGTCTATCACACTTGGCTTTCTTTCTTTCTTTCTTTTTTGTGGGTACTAGGAATTGAATTCAGACCTCAAGCCTACCAGGCAGGCTCTGTGCCACTGAGCTATATCCCCAGCCCTCATTGTTTGTTAAGTTAAATCTATTTGGGTTTTGAACTAGTCCTAGGGTGTGTTTTCTATTCCATGTTCTGATGCTTGCTATTTATGACCTTTCCAGAGTTTGAACTGAGTGCCTTGTGTACCAAGGAAACTAATTCTGACTGTATCAGCCCTGCATGAACTATGGTTATGTCCATTCAGAAGTCTCCTCAAAAATCTTAAAAAAAAAAATCAGGGTTCAGTTCCTGAGATGGAAATCTCCTGCATGCTTCGGAGACTTTTATACTGCATGACTTAGAGTAGACCGTAGCTGACCACTCAGTGGGTCGCTTTCCTACCTGTTAGTCTCACTTTATCTATGCAGTGCCTTCTTTGTAGGACCCTGCTCCAATCCTTTGAGCTGCCTAGACTCTAGTCATTGCTTCCTTGGCTCAGTGAGACCCCCTACTGTCCAAGTGCTTCCACTTTATAGGTTTACTTCCTATTCAAGAAAATATCCTTGTGCTGTCTGCTGTTCAATATACTAAATAGTTGCTGTATATATTTGGCCAGTTTTATAGTTGTCTTTAGCAGGAAGTGAATCTGCTACCAATTATTCTGTAATGGCTGGAAGCAGAAGCCTATCTTTCTGGATTCTTTTGCTCTAAATTGTTTACAAATTGTGTGTTCCCAACAGTTTTCATATTGAAACTTCATCTGTATTGTTGCTAGGGACCTACCTGATCAAACGCTGAATGTGACTGGAAAAATAAGAGCTCATTACAATGAGAGATATTGCTTCTTTCAGATTGCAAGGTTGACTACTACAAAATGAGTCTGTCTAATCTAAGAACAAAAAGAAGAACACTGGATATATTTGTACTTCACAGGATTTTCAGAGATAATTAATAAGCTAACTAACACTCTTAAAGCTTTAAATTCCTGAAATTTAAAGGATGACCTCATAGTGTAAACATCTGTGTGATTATAGATAATTTAAACTTTTATTTCAAAAATAAATGTTGAATAGTAAAAGAGAAGAAAACTTGTTTCTCTGTCTCTCTCTTTCTCTCTTTCCATAACTACCTGCCACCTATTTTTCTCTCCTTATCTTTCTGTAACATTTATTGAGCCATTACTATATGTTAGTACTTTGCATAATATATTATATTTAATGTTCACAAAAAAGCCTAAGAAGTTTAAGTAACCTGGTCAGCATTACTTAGCAGCAATCTTGGCTAAGCCAGTGACCAAATCCTGACAGTCAGGTTTTCTGATACTATTGCAATTTTGTATATTAGATTTTTGATGTTTCCTCTGCTTCTGTGACTAATTGTTATTTGTGGGTCTGTTAGTAAAGGTGCCTCCCATAGAATCCACTAAATTTATCCTCATGTGAACAAAAATGACTTGGTATTATATGTAAATGTGGAAAGAACCACGTTGGTCAAGAAAGGAAGTTTGCCACGTTAAAGTTTATTATTTGCTTAACAGTTTCTCCTTTCCAGATGTGTCTAATCTTTCACAAGAATCTTTCATGAAGTGATACATTGTAAGAACATGCCAGCTCAAAGACAAACATCTGACTTAAAAATCATGGTGTGTTTCTTATTTCTTTTTCTTCTTATGCGTCTTCATCATCCCCAGTGCTCATAGTTACAGATATTTGTTCAACCTTATAATCTATTATAATATCACTTCCATACAAAACAGATAAACAAGGAACACAACACAACATAAATATACCCAAAATCTGTTGTAAAATAACTTACTGTTTTCCCATCAAATGAGTAAAGAATGATTGGAACATTAATTTATTTAGGAAGGTTTTTGTCAGTATTTTTCTGAAAAGAGGTCCAATTCATGGTCACTGGTGTGCACCAGAGCAGAAAAATCCCCATTGCCTATGTCATGTGGTGCCTAAGTGTATTGGGTGCATTTTGAAGGAGTCTTTCATATTTTCAGCTTCTGTTCTTCCTTCATGGTTTTGAGACTGTTCACATCCTTTGGTATTTCTAAAACTCAATTACAGAAAGAAAACAATGTTTGATTATGTCCAATAAGCAAGCTGAGGAAATAACAACAACAATAAAAAAATGGAAACAAGAATAAGAGGTAAGAATAATATAAATAGAGAAGCCATTCTCATAACTGTTTCACATTCGTGAACAAAGGAGAGTTCTTGGAATGAGTTGCCAGATAATTTAAAAAAAATGTGATTTTTATAAAACTATGATGTATGTGATTGCCGTGATGCTTGGTGTCTCATGTACTGTGTTGAGATGGCAAAATCTATAAGGGACAGTGCTGGGTGCAAGGTGATAAAGACATGGGGCTCCATCCTCATGGGTGGGTTGATACCATCTCCCATGAGTGGGACCAGTCTGGTGGCAATGGAATAGTTTCCATGAGAGAGGGCTGTTATCAAAAGGTCTTACTCTCCTGCTCAAACGCATGCACTTCTACACACATCTGTTTTTCTTTCTGCTTGCTTCTGTGTTGTGTGACAACCAGGGAATCCTTGTCAAGACACCAGCACCGTGCTCTTTGGACCTGCCAACCACTGATACTGTGGGCCAAAGAGATCTGTTTTTGCTATACCTGACTTAACATTAACATCAGGTATTTTGTTACAGCAGTGCAAAAGGTAACAAGGCCATACTGAGGTTTTTCCTTAAATTAGTTAATGAAACTATGTTTGGTAGGAAGTTGGGAGTTGAAATCTTGTCAGTTGCAGGCCTTCTGGTTTCCTTATGCTTGCCTGGATTGGCTCTTTGACAACCCACTTAGCCTACTTTCCACTGAATATCAAAGATATATTTTGACACAGAGATAATTTTAAAAGAATTTTGCTATCAGAGATTCTTAGAAGTAGGGTATAGGATTTATCCTCCCAAATAGGGCTGGGACTATATCTTCTATTGCTTTTCTTATTTCTTTCTTCTTCTTCTTATTATTTTTTTGGTACCAGGGATCAAACTCACAACCTTATGCTTGCCAGGCAAGCACTTACACCACTGAGCTAAATCCCTGGTTGCTTTTCTTATTTCTTGATAGTTCTCAGAATCAGCTGCTGTGTTCAACTGACTCATAATGAATATATGTGTATTGACAGATTTTCAGACTTAATACTATAGAATATCATGAGATCAGTGAAGGATCATGGACAATGGGAGAAATGTTTAAAAAAATTTTTCTCTTGTTCGGCTTACTGTCTTTTATTTATTTATTTTTTACTAAGTTCTTTCTTTCAGAAGAAACTATTTTAATTTCTATCTAGTTTAATATGTACTTTTAAGAGATATTTTATAAGTCTGATAAAAGTTTGAACTTCAGACAGTAAATTCTGTTAGTCATTTTCTTTTAAATAATTTTCCACTTGTCCTTGGCCTGTGCAGATACTCAAATGAATTTAGATGTTAGCCACATTCATTTTCCCTCGATGAATGAGATATTTTTTAGATATGTATCTTTATAAATAAGACAGACATTTCTTGTATTGAGAGGATTTTTCTCGACTTCAAACTAAATTCTACAAAGAATTTTTTGAATATTTTCAATGGCATTTGAATGCTCATCTGCATATATATTTTTGATATTTTTGGGAACTTTAATGCTGTAAGGCAGGGAGATTTTTTCCCCCACTAAGGGACCTTAAATTAAAGGAAAAAAAACCAATCAATGGTAATATCATTAAAGGCCAACACAGTATTGGACTCATTAAGTCCACGAAGTCCAGGAAACATGAACCTATTAATAAGGACAAGAATAAAAATACCCAGTTTACATTTTCAGTCAAGAAAGAGAAGAGAGGAGAAAGGGGAAGGAAACTTCGGTTCCCTCTCGATGGTTTTTAAAAATCTCAACCCATGTGGCCCTAATATAAGAGATAACAAACGATGGTAACTCCTAGATGTCTTCTAGCTTAACTTGAATTTTGCGTTGTAGACTAATTCACAAAAGTTAACATTCTTTGTCAATTAGATAACATAATTCTTGTCCCCAAGTTTTCTAGTATAATTTCTGAAGCAGAGTAATAAACTGTATTTACCCTATGAACTTGGTTATTTTCTAGCATCATTTCTCATACTCTTGTACAACAATATTCTAGTTTGAAAAACATCATGCCATACCACCATGTATGAAATTATTACAGGAAATTTAATAGCCTGCTTTCAGATTATCTCCTCTATTACACACTGTGTACCTTGAGGTCAGAGATGGGATCTCATTTTTCTCTGCGTTAGTAGAGTCTAGTTGAGTACCTAGCAAACAATAGCATTTGGCATTTGGTTTTTAAATGGAATGAAATCATTGAACGACTTATACTTCAACAGTGAAAGTTCTACTTAAGTTGAGAATCTCTTCGAGGAAAATGACTGCTATAGTTTGAATCTGATTTGCCTTCTTTTTTGTAGTACTGGGAATTGAACCTAAGATCTTTGTACTGAATTACATCCCCAGCCCTTTTTTATTTTTTATTGTGAGACAAGATCTTACTAAATTGCCCAGGCTGGACTCAATCGTGTGATCCTCCTGCCTCGGCCTCCCAGAGTGCTGGGATTCCAGGTGAGCTACCATACCTGGCTAGTTTGGATGTTGAGTGCTTCTGAAAAGCCCGTATATTAAAGGTTTTCTCCCCAAGGTAGCTTTATTGAAAGGTAGTGGAACCTTTGTGATGTGAAACATCACATCAAACAAACATAGTGGCCCCTTCTTATCCTAGCTTTTTCTTCCTGTTCATCAGGTGAGTGGTTTTGCTGTACCACCTGCTCAACTATGATGTTCTCCCTCACCACAGGTCAAAAATAATGGGTAAATTGATGATGACTGGAGACTTTAACACTATGATCCAAAAGAAAGCTTTCCTTTTTATGAGTTACCTTGGGTATTCTGTGATAGTAATGGGAAGCTAGCTGACTAATACAATGTCTTCAGTATTCAACATTCCATCTTATTCAGTTTTTAAAATGTGCTAAGTAGTAAATGGAAGCAGGATTGGAGGAATTGCCTGCTGAAGTTAGCTTGATTGAATGTACTATCTTGGAGCAGTTCTGCAAGGTATGATATTCTTTGGGGGCCATGATATAAACAAAGGAGTCTTGTCTTTGTGAAGAAGCTTCTGAAACTCCTCAAATATCCTGAGTGATAAAGGCAATAAGTGCATATTTTGGATTCATAAGTCTCTTGCAATCCTATCTGAGTTTATACTAATGAGGGGACTCTTGGTGGGTCCCTGGATAACTTCAGCATGGGAGTTGGTTGCCAAAGCAACCAACCATGTGGTTCCATGCAAACCTTTTCCCCCTCACCTTGAAGTCAGTGGCAGGGAGGGAGTAGAGATTGAATTAAACATCAATGGCCATGATTTAGTTGCTCATGCATACAAGATGGAGCCTCCACATCCCCACCCCAATGACAGTGTTTTGGGATCATGTGGTCGATGACCACACTGAGGTTCTGGGAAGGCAGTGTGTCTGGAGAAGGTGTGAAAACTCTGTATCCTCTGCACATCCAAGGCCTTGCTCTATGCACTTTTTCTATTGAACTAATTTTGAGTTTTATCCTTTGTAATAAACTGGTAATGTTTCCTGAATTCCATGAGCCATTCTAGCAAGTTATCAAACCTGAGGAGGGAGTCTGACTCCACAGTGGTCAGTGAGGAGCTCTAGCGGCCCTTTGTGAGTGGCACCTGAAGTGCAGGCAATTCTGTGGGGCTGAGCCCCTGTCCTGTGGGGTCTTTGCTAACACTGAGTGGTCAGTGTCAGAGCTGAAGTGAATCATGGGATGCCCAGTTGAAAAGTGGAGAATTGGTTGGTGTCAGGAAATAACTCATATTTGTTGCCAGAAGTGGTGTTCAAACTACTTAGACAGTGTCTTTGTGGAGTTTCACTCTTGTAATGTGGAACCCAAATGACATGGCCACATATTATCCTGCTAATGGTGGCAGGTATTAAATAGCCGGTCCATTTCTTCCGTTTCTTCCTCCGATGGTGCCTGGTTCCTGTCCTTTCCAAAACACATTGACTTCTCTTCATCCTCCTGTCAATAAACTCCCTACTTCCCTCTGGATAACTATGGTTGAAGTTGTCCAGAATTTATTTCTGTAGCTTGAAATAATAATAATAATAATAATAATAACAATAATAATACTCTTCTGAAGTTACATGAGGTTTTTCATTATTATAAAACTCTTGCCTTCCATGATAAAAGTAATTGAATGGAATTTCTAAACAATACGCTTTGTGGTCTGTGCCCCACAAATCTAGCCTTGGTTCAGTTGCTGTGGTTACATAAATGAAAAAATAAACAGGCTGTTTTTAGGTATTACTTTGATCATTTTGGAAAATACTATTATTGTTATTTTTTAAAATGCATTTACTTTCACTTTATTCTTAATTTTTAGGCATTACTTTGATCATTTTGGAAAATACTATTATTGTTATTTTTTAAAATGCATTTACTTTCACTTTATTCTTAATTTCTTTTGTGATCAGGATATAGATACAAAAGTCATGGTGATTTTTCCTTTGCCAAAGTAGAACCTGGGTCAAAAAGTGTCAGTACCACTGACCTAGAGAGATGGTCTATTAAGTTGTTGTCCTTCAGAAATTGATTCTGAATGTATCTGGCCAGTGCAGGAGTGCTCTCTTTTGTACACAATTAGAAAGCAAGGAAAACAGCATAAACCAAGTGACAGGTGTAAAGCCAATCTTCTGCTTCATGAGTAACGAATCCTCCTGGGGACAATAAATAGTTCCGGTGCCGAGAAGAGGAACTGCACAGATGTCGTCTTCTTTATTTTGACTTAGGAAAAAGGAGGGGGACTATAAAATCCCCCATGGAGACTTTGCCTCTCCAGCGGAGGCAAAGGCTACCGTCTTCACCAGTTGGGGCCAAGTACTGTCTGAAGAGGGAGCAGGTTTTTGAGCTTTCTGGAAGTACAGGACTCACACAGGTGTTTGTAGTGGCAGGGAGCACCAGCATGGGCAGAGCTTCAAAGAGAATTGGAAACCACTGGTGCTTTTTAACAAATAAAAATAAAGAAAATGGGACCGGTTTTGGTGCTAGAAGCGTGTAGACTCTAAGCTGTACTGTGTTTATTGCACGGAAAGATTTTCTAAATTGTATTTTATTTATTACAGTGAAAGGTGTTCCTTCCAAACCTTAGGTTTATTTTTAAGTAGAGTAATTCTGCATAAACTTATGGAATGATTTTGTCAGATATTTGAATGTGTGACACCAAAGATCTAGTGTTATTATAATGAGTACCTGTGGTCTTAAGTAGGTGACAGATTCCTGGGGCTTAGAAAGGATGCGTGTGTGGGTATAGGGGTATTCAGAGAGGGGAGAATGTTCCAGAGTTCCTTAGCCCACACAAAATAATGACAAAAGACAAAGTTTGGGATTAATGACTGTGTTATCTTTGACCTTTGAATGGTTTCTTCTCAATGCTGGTTATTAACTTTTCTTCTTCTATTTTTAAATTCCAAATGATATTTTCATAGTAAATATTTTCCATAGAAGTGCAAAGACTTTGCTCTTGTACCAAGTAAAGATTAAATATGGGAAATTTGTTTTTGAAGCTAGAATTCCCTAGGAAGGTGGAGAGCTTTTGAATAGGCTTTGTGATACACAGGCGATTTTTGTACTTTGAGAGACTTAAGAGCTACACTTTTTAGTCTATATCTGAAAATTAAATTTCAAAACCTAAGCCACCCCCTGCTCAATAGTTTCCTTTGGTTTTCTGGCTGAGCACATAGCTTGGCATTCCCAAGTTTTTCAGACAATTTTGCAGACACCTAATTCCCTGAATTAAAATATAATCTACCCACGATACCTGGCGTAGTTTGCATTTTCCTAAAACAACCTTCTGAACATAACAGAGCAGGCTATAGAGAAAAAATGTCTGGACATCTAAGACAGACTTGTCTTGATTTTTAATTTTGCTGAGGTCCAATGGTGTTTGCTTTCAACTGCACAAGGACAAGTTAAACTTGTTTGAAACCTTTGAGATGGGTTTGCATAGAGCTAACCCAGAACACGTTCTTACTTGTACTGCTGCAATTTTACATCCACACACCCAGTTAACATTAGCCTTCAGTTCTTGCTCTGCAGAATAACTGAAATTAAGTTTTGTCTTGGAGGATTCTTTAGCCCTAAATGAGAAACTAGCAACATCTGGACATGTGCAGGTTGCTTTTGTAGTTCCTTCATTGGAGCTGGGGTGATGTGGACATTGATTTAATATAAGAGCAGAATGCAGGAGTGGTAAAGCTGGATTTCTAGGCTTGAGTAGACAGAATTGGCTGGCAAGATGTCTGCTCTTACCATATTACATTTATTACTCCAAAATTTATCCTTTTAGTTAAAGGTGATGACCTCTAATGGTACAAATGAGAACTTTTTGTTTTGTTTTGTTTTGTATCAAGGATATATTAATAACTGTCATCTCTTGCTAGAATAAATCATTATTTTTTTACATTTCTTATCCTTGACTATACAAAAATAAACTTCTTGATACTGGGACCTTAGATGTTTTGCTTATCCCTGTTCGCTTAATAAATAGTATGTATTCATTGATATTATCTATTAAAATAACTTCACTACTAAATCATCAGTAAATACTGTGACTCAGCACAGGGTTAGGCCCTGGGAGGTGTACCAGGAAAACCACTAGGCTTCCTAGGTTCATTGGCTGTAATATATGCAAAAGAAAAATCACCAGCATTAGCAAGATTTTTTTTTTCTGGAGTTGGGCTCTGAAAATTAAAAAAAAAGTTCCCACCTTTTTATTGTGTATAATGCATAATAACACTGTTGGAGACTGATAGAGTGCCACACATATCTTTTACTTTACCTGTTAAAGGAGATTTACAGAGAGCTCAGAGGGGCTCAACAGCTAAACATTTTGGCTTTATTTTAATTGGAAAAGAGAATTTAATTTTACTAACAATTATAAAGGAACAAAGAATGCACTTAAATTGAAATTAAAAAGTATAACACCAAACCAGTTTAATTTATGGTGATCCTGTAACTTTCCTCTGATACTTTGTATCACATGGCCTTTTGGTAATCTTATAGACTCCATTGCATCCTATGGTTCACTGTAATAAGAATAGTATATGATGTAAACTGATAAATAGATTTAAAAGGAAAACACTTTCTCTTTGTGTGTGACAAGATTGAGCTCTTTACCTTCAGAGGGATTTAAAAATTGGGTCACCTTATTCATTTCCTTCATATTGATGGAACGCAGGTCGTTGAAAGTCCAGCTTTGTTTAGCTCTTCTTCTCCATCTTGACAAAGTGATAGAGAACCTAATTACTAAACTGCTCATCTAACAAAGATGGGGAATCACCTTCTCAACAGAAAAGCATCTTTTCAAGTGTATCACGGGACCATCAATTTCTGGTCCTGAAATTTCTCCCATTTAGTTGGGAGAAATGAGGTGGTGTGAGTTTTGGGGTGCCGGGCTGTTGATTAGGGCCCAGATTGGGTGGTAGAGGGCAAAGGCCTCTTCTGTGCTTGACATCTTGTTTCTGGGCAAATGCTTCATGAAAAGGACAATGTCTCTGAAAAACTCATTACGTACATATTTGTTGAATCAGTGAATAAAAGCTAGGGAACACTGGGCATCTGGATGTTTCTTAGTCTAGATTTCCACCTGCCTGTGCCTAATTTAGATATATGATCAGAGGCAATTTAAATAAATTATCTCAGTCTCAGTTTCTCTACTTGTGAAATGGAGAGTCTTATATCCTTCACAGAATTGAAATGAATAGGATTGAATAAATGAGACAATCTGTGCAAAGAATTCAGCGTAGGGTCTGGTACACAGTGGATACTTAATGTCTCTCCTCCATAACTAATATGACTGGAAGTATCATCCCCACACTGAGAGAGTTGGAGACTGACATTCAGAGAGACTAAGTGTCTTCACAGTGGCCACCAGATCTAGGACTTCCTTCTTGTGACTCCTAGCCCATATCACCTTCCTTGATACAGATGCTAACAGTTCTGCAAGTGTGTTCTTCCAAATCCTAATACTGCTCCCATGGATCCACTGAGAAATCCTAGAAATTCTATTGTCTTACCATCAAACCGCAAATCCCAAGACTCCTCTATTAGCCAGAGGAGTAAAAATTCTTTGCCAGAATGAATTGACATTTCTGGCTCTGTAAATATGGTTAGTTCACTGCTATGAATGCTGAAGGTGTCTCTTAATTCCCACAAGAACATGTCTTTATCCCACATCTTGTGTTCTTGTCTTTCTCCCAGTGAATTTCACATTGATCATCTTTCAATGTTTTTTTCTTCTCTGACTATAAAAGTTGATGTACCTCAATTTCCCCATCTTCTTTAAGTGTGTATATTCTCCTTGGTGGATATCATGCATTTTCCCAGGTGTAAATCGTTGACCAGACCGATGTCTGCAGCTTGATTTATGTCTCTTCATTCTGAACCCCTGTCTGGTATTTCTAGCTACTGTTTTCTCTTGAATACCTTGAGTCTGTGGCAAAGATAAGCCTGATGCTATTTGAACCCTGCAAGAAGAGTCTGTTTTCTTGCCTGTCCTGCATTTAGTTTGGGAGTAAGGTGATGTGCACTGGTCATTGAGTGCACTGCTTCTATCCTGTTCTCTCATGGAAGCAAAGTTCTCTAAGGTGGCAGAATCATGATGTGGGAGGAGCTTGGATTTCCGAGTCTCTCCTTAAAAACGAGCTTCCCAGGAGAGATGTCTGAACAACTACATAGGCTGCAACAAGGGATAAGGGTTTAAATGGCTGAGATTTGGGGGCAATTTATTGCCACAGCAGAGCCTGACCTTTCTTTACCAATTCAGCGTCCCTCGGGCATCTTGAGCTCTGCTTCTCAGTCTCTGTCCCATCTCAGTTGGTGGCACCATCCCATATTCAATGCCTGGATTGACAAGCACTAGTGTTCAACCAAATTCAATGAATCACCAAGCCCTATGGATTTCACTGCCGTAATTTTTTTCCTTGGAATTACTTATTTGGTTTTTTAAACCATTACCCTGATCGAGACCCCTGCTATTTCTGAAGTTGTTTGTTGACTCGACTTAATTTAAAATGAACCAGGAAACCATTCTGTTAGGATAGTTGGTCATTATTAAAAATTATTCCCTGCAGGGAACGTAAGAGAATATGGTCACAGGCTAACAATCCTGTTGGTATCTGGAAGTAAATCTCCAGCTCACTGATGGAGGATGTGGAGGCTCCCTGGCTACGCTTTATGCCTGAGAGGCTCACTCACAAAGGAAAAAGGACCCCACACAATGCGGGGATGGACCGGTGAGGCTTAATGCAATTAACCATGGACACCTGGATACTTCTTAACTACCGTCTTCCACTTTATCTTTTCATCCACTCTCACATGCTTTTGATAAAGGGTCAGAAGGCCAGCTGCTTACTGAGCTCAGATCAAAGCTGGAGCGATAGTCTGGCAGGGGTCTTCTTGCTAAGCTTAACCTTACCTGGGAGAGTCAGTTAGCTCAAAACATTTCTAATCACCTGTGATCCTTCGCTCCATCTCCTGCAGAGTGTGGGATTGTAGTTGACAGCTCCCACACTCCCCTTTCCATTTAGCGATGCTCCCTTTAGAGAAGCAGCTCTCAGTTTTACCAGCCTCTATTTCCTCTCCCATGAAAAGTGAACCCCGCTACCCCTGTTCAGAAGCCCTATCTGGCTTGGCTTCGGTGAAGCAGGGGTCCTTCCAGTTCTTCACTGCCACAGCGGCTCCTCCCTACCCCCACAAATCTCAGCATCCAGTACCTTTTGTGAACCCCAAGAGTGATTGAATGGGGAACACGTGTACCAGCATAACAGCGTACTCGAAGAGGTTGAGCCAAGGGGAAGTTTTTAAAGGCAAAATGAAAAGGGTTATATAAGATATCTTGAAACAGTAATCCTTGGTTACAGGATTAATAACAAGAGTGTTGCACATCCAACAGTGAATCTGCACAGTTCCTGGGCAGACATCCTTGTAGAGGAGTGTGTGTGTGTGTGTGTGTGTGTGTGTAAAGTTGGAATGGCTTTTGTGCAGGGCTATGGTCCTGGTAGAGTCTTTTGTGATGCTTCTTGTTATCAGATGTACCTAGGTAAAAGTGTTTCCTTCATCACTTCCTGGCTTTATTTATGTTTATGGATAGAGCCTGACAAAAGGAACTGTTTTGATTCTACCAACTTTCACACTTTGAATATTGCAAAGAAATGACTAGAAGCCCATTTTTGGGCATGAGTTTTTCTTTTAAATATTCCTTTGGCATCCTGTAGCTTTGGTTCTTCTTGAAGACTAAAATGGTACTCTTAAAATCTAGAATGATAGCCAGGAACACAGAACTAATTCAAGGCCTTTGGTTCTATCTATGATGAGTTTTAGAGGAAAGCTTATGGTTATTAGCTGAACCAAAATCCAGTGACTCAGTCTGCCTAACCCTGCGTGCTCAGGCATCTGGGGACAGTCTGTCCCCAGAACTAAGTCCCATATGTGAACGGAGTTGTTCGTATTACATTTATTTGTTTGTTTATTTATTGTCCTTTTGAGACAGGGTTTCATTATGCAGTTCAGGTTGGTCTTGAATTCACTATGTAGCCCAGGCTGGCCTTGAGCTTGCAGTGACTCTCCTGCCTCAGCTTCTCAAGTACTGGGATTATAGGTGTGTGCCATCATGCCCAACCTACGTTCCTCATCACCAGCTTTCTTCAGAATATTTCCCTCTCTGCTTGCCTCCTAACCCAAGTCTAGACTTGAACTTTGTCCCTGTTTGAGGCTTGAAGTCTCATAATGGGTCCCTTGATGGCTGCAGTCAGGCGGGGTCCCCCAGTTTAAACTTTGGTGTAGATGATGCTTTTTACCTTGGAACTTTATGAAGCTAATAAATATGTTAGGTTCCTTAACTTATGCTTGAAGCAATATGGGGTATAAATAAGTAAATAATAACTAAACCCATGCTGTGCAATGAAAATGGTGTGGAGGTGGCAGGCAAATTTATTTATAAATAAAGAATTATGCATTATATATGGAGCATTCTGATGTTGGCCAATTTTCTCCTCACTAAGGGATTGATGAAATGCTTTGTAGTGTGGCCAACAGAAGGTTTCTGTTCTGTGCCGGGTGTTTAAAAAACATTTCCCCTCCTTTGTATCATGCAAGTTCTGCTGGATTTTTGGATTTTTTTCTGCGTGTGCCTCATTTTTGCACGAAGATGTTGGTTTTCTTCTCCTGGAATCTTTAATGCTATTTACAGAAAACTCTCATACTTGATTCTTTCTCTTGCTTGCATGTTCTGCAGAATCGCCTTATTTTCCCCTTTCTGCACTTCGCTGTCCTGTCGAGGTAGGAAGTCCTTTTTCTGTGTCCTTACATTACAAGATTTGGTTCTTGATTGGACTCTGTGCTGGAACTTGATTCGTCCTTGGGGCAGCGATACAGTAGCCTGGACACCCCACTTCTTAATCCTCAACTGCAGCTGCCAGGGGGCCTTGTTACTGTCTCCAGGGTGCCTTGTTACTATCTCGAGGGGGTGTTGTTACAGTCTCCAGGGGACACTGTCACAGTCTCCAGTGGGGCCCAGCTCATAGTGGCGTTTGTGTCCGTGCCTTATCTCTTCTGCTAGACCATAACCTCTTGAAGATGTCAACAGTATCTCATTCAATTTGTTCCCTCTAGGGCTCCTAGCAGTCTTGCATAGGGTAGATGCTCATGAAGTGCTTAATGGATTGGATTGCATTAGCTATTACTCTGAGTGCACAAAAAGGGGTGCTGGAACTCTGAAGAGCCTTAATTCACCTCATGGGGTTACACGGAGATGCTGTCAGACCTAGTTTATACACCCTGGCTCTCCACTGGTAAAGTCAATGCCAATTAATGCCGAGCCTCTGTGGCAGAGAGAAAACACATTTCACCTACAGGCTGATCAGTTCCTTTTCTGCTGTATAGCTCAGTGATCATAAAGCAAGAAGACCCCTGGGATTCCGTTCTATTTAGGCAAAGGCAGGTGTGCTGGGGAGCTTTGTATTTGTATACAAACACAGAAAGCAGGGCTTATTTTTGCAATTACTTGCGAAGGCTGCCCATGCTTTCCAGCATGTAAATTAGGACTTGAAGGAAAACATCTAATTGCATTTCCCTCCAACTAATTGCCAACTCAAAATTTCAGATTAGTGTGCACACCATACTTATTTTTTTGTTGTTATTAATAACACACTTAGCTCAGTAAGAAGAGAAATAACGAGCTGGAATTAAAGACTTGAGGGCCACCCCACTAAGAAAATGCTTTGGGGTAATAAGGTAAGAAACTGATGGGAAATATGTCAAAGCCTCGGCTCAGATTCCAGATGAAGATTGCCTGAGTGTTGTGTTCTGTTCCTTGGTTTGGCAGTGAAGGTTAGAGAGGAAATAATAGATGGTGTTTGGAGTCATTGCTTGTGTTCTGCCACAAGGAGGGGCCATGGTTACAACCATGAATGTGTCCTTGGCTTGTATTATACCAGTAGCCTTTCCTATATAAGAAACAAAACTAACTTAAAAAGGCTTTAAAAAAATGTGCCTTATATCCAGAAAGAATGGTATGGTCTTTTGTAAGTAATATAAACATACTTTGATATCCTTATGTTATTAAATGTACATTACAAAGCATAACAGAATCACAGTCACACACAGACAAAATAAAGACAAGCTGCAGTGTTGACCAGAAATGAAATGGGAAAAGCTTTTTCACATGTTGTCACACAAAGGTAACTGGCAGCTTCAGAATTTTCCTGTTTTCTCAGCAAGAGTTATTCTCCAAAGGACACAATGAACTTTTTGTCCTCCTAAACACAGAAGTTAAAAAAAATTTTTTTCCTTGAAGCTCAATTTAGCAACCAAAGGTTTACAAATCTATTTAGCATGGGGAAGGTTTTAGTCAAAGATAGCCCAGTCTGGATTACTACATGAAGGAGCAGGAGGTGATTGGCTGCACTTTGGGGAAGACTATGAATTAATAATGCGTTCCCACCACAACCCCCGCTGAAGTCACCTTCGGCCATTCTGCGCTGTGCACCTGTACCAGCTTCCCCAGTGATGGTGCACAGTAAATTTCCCACCATGGTTGAGTTTCCATACAGACTGAGAGCAGACGTTAAAAAAAAAACCACAAATAAATATATACCCATCAATTGTGTTAACTACTATAAGAGAAAAGTATGGGGAGTGATTGAGACCACAGAAGTCCACATCTGATTGAAATGGGAAAGGCTTAGGAGAGCTTCTCTCAAGAAATGACATTTCAGCAAAACCTGTAGGATGATGAGTATTTAGCCAAGGCAGGAGGAATAGATCTTTCCAGACAGATGGAAGGGCAGTGTGGAGCCCTGCTGTTGACACATTGGAGGGAGTAGAAGAAGGCTCTTGGGGTTGGAGCGTGATGACGGAAGCTGGTAGTGACTTGATAAGAGCTAGGAAGATCAGCAGAGCCAGGAAGACTGGCAGGAAGTTTAGATTTGTATCCTCAAAGTATAATAGGCAGCTGTTGAAGGGCACAAAGAAGAAAGTGATAAGAATCAATTTAAAGAGACCCTTTTCAGAGAAAGTATGGTAAGAATAGAACCTGGGGGAACAGCGAGGAGGAAACTTCCATGGTGCTGGTGAATGAATGTGCGTTCCATTTGCCTGTCTCTTCTCAAGTTCAATCCCCAGCCTTTTCATGCAAAATATGTGTATTTTTCCAAATGTCTTTCCTGTGGGTTGAACCAATGGGTGGGTGCAGAGGGAGATTGGAGAGGTAGAAGAAAGAGAAACTAAGGTATTTGCCCTCATCTTTCTCTGCTTGGTTGGGGCTTCATTAGTAATGCTTTTCCTCTTTGGTGTCAGCTACTCCTGGACAGACCCACTAGGCAGTCCTGTTGTCTATGGCCCCAAGTTCTGCAGGGCATTCTTTATGGTTCCTATTTCTCATTGGCTTTTATGAGCTTTAGCAATCCCTCCTCCTTCTGGAGGTGTCAGTGGTTCCCCTCTAATGCTAATCTGTGGGTTGCAGTATTATTCCCTAATTAGCTTTCTCAGCTCTTCCAAAACTTTGTAACTAATTCTCTTTATTAAGTTCACTCTCCTCAGAGCCTGGAATTTTATTTTCCAGACTGGATCCTAACTGCTACAATGAGCAACAGTAGCTGAAAACAGCATTGGACAGCAAAGGTATGGATTTGAGACAATTTTTGGAATTCCACATGAACTGAGTAAAGACAGTAGAGGAATAAGGCAGATATGCTAACTATGTGTAGTTTCCTAGAGCCCCGGGCAGCTTTAATTTTGGCCAAATTTAGTTGGCATAGACTTGACGAAGGAAAGCAAATGACCGTTGGATCACCTCCCACACACTGTGGATGTGCCCCGAAGCCCTCATTAGTGGCCATGAAGTGGCCAGCAATCACAGTTAAGCTAATATCACTCCGCCCACAGATGCCCACTTTTACATCCCAATTTCTAACACTGAGGTCTGGGTAATTTTTCTCCATGATGGAACTAAATCTGGATAGTCCTTTGCAAGAATATGTCTTTACCGTAAGAAAAGGTTGTTTTTCTTTTGTTAGGAAATGATACTTCCCCCTAATATTTCCTAGCTCTCTTCCTTCCTTTTTCTCAAAAGATCAATAGTTTTTCTTGTTCTTTTTGCTTTTTAAGAGCAGACTGTCTAACAGTTGCCATCTGTTCCTGGCTGTGGCTTCTTGTCGCATCTCCTCTCCATTACCCCAGACTGTGCTTCTTAATTGTATAGATACACTATACTGTCCTCCTTTCCCCTCTCGGTGAGTTGAGCCACCCTGCGATTCCAGAACATGTGAAGCCACAGCGTGTGTGGGGAACAGAGTGAGATGGAGCAAGGCACTGGGGACTCCCTGTCATGGCCCACAGGAGGATGTGCACATTAGGGTGGTGATGAGTCGCACTGCATCTGTGGTCTCTCAGGCTGCAGAGCAAACTTTTCAGGAAGATTTTGGATGTTTCTTTTATACATGAAATATATAAATAAATATATTTTCCAGACTATCAAGAGATTCCTCTTGGAAATAACTCCCAAGAGATCAATTTGGGTGGGTGTTGCATGACTATTGCCAATGGCTTCACGGGGAATGGGTCTAGGAAGTCTTCCTTCCCTCCATCCATCCCTTCAACCCTCCATTCATCCCTTCCTTCCATTTTTCCTTCCTTCCTTTCTTCCTTCATTCTATCCTTCCATCCTTCCTTCCAGATCAATTCATCTCCCAATAGTTTTGAACACTTACCATGTGGTTATTAGGAACAAATGATGTCAGGTGCTCTGAAATCTATGTAAGAAGTACACGCAGAGATTTAGTCTCACATGTTCGACACCCCACAGACCAACACCTGTGGAAATGAAATAGTAATAGTAAAGTAAGCATGGGATCCAGAGTAAGGAGTTTAGTGTTTTAGTGCCAGTGATGCCTTTCATTAATCAATCTAGAGCGAGTCACATAACCACCCTAAATCTGACTTCATCCATGATGGAGGCAGCTGGACTAAAAACCTCCTTACTTCTATCGTCGCTCTATGATTAATAGGCACAGTTGTGAGTGATCTAGAGCACTGTGCTTTGAACCTTTTGGGCTCAGGACCCATTTATATTCTTAAATATTATCTGAAATCCCAAAGAGATTTTATTTATGTGTGTTACATCTCTTGACATTCACCATATAAAACTTAAACCTGAAACATTTAAACAATATTTATTAGTCTACTTCAAAATTACAGTAACAAACTCATTATATGTAAATGCAAAATATTCTTCATGAAAAACTATGTTTTTGACCAAGTGCTTATAATTGCCAACTACCCACTGAACTTTGACTTGACTAAATTGTTTTTCTTTTTAAAAAAGTACAGATTAATTAGATTTCCTTTGGCAGTTCCATACATGAGTGTGCTTGGGTGATTTTCCATCTCCCCACTTGCCCTTCTCTCTGTCCTTTTATTTCCTTTATTTTCTTGAACAGTTCCCTTTTTACTTTCTTGTCACCTCCCCTTTATGTAGAGTTCACACATGAGAGAAAACAAGAAAGATTTATATCTTTGAGTTTAGTTTTTTTTTTTTTTCACTCAGTGTGGTGGTCTCCAATTCCATCCATTTCCTGCAAATGACATAATTTTGTTCCTCTTAATGGTCAAATACTATCTGTCTGTCTGTCTATCACATTTTCTTTATTTTTCTGTTGATGGGAAGTTAGGCTTCCCTATTATGAATTGGGCTGCAATAAACAGGGGTATGTAGATATGTCTACAGGATGCTGTCTTTAATTCTTTGGGGAATACACCTAGGGGCTCAAATGGTAGTTCTGGTTTTTGTTTTTTGAGGAACTTCCATACTGACTTCCACAGTGGGTACTCGCATTTACATTCCCACCAACAGCATGGAAGTATCCTTTTTGCTCTGCGGCCTCACCAGCATTTATTGTTTTCTGTATCCTTTATGGAATTTGTTCTACCTGCAGTGAAATGGAGTCTCAATGTAGTTTTGCTTTGCATTTCCCTGATGAATAAATACGTTGAATATCTTTTTTCATGTACCTAATGGCCATTTGTATTTCTTCTTTTGAGAAGCACTCAGTTCATTGGCCGATTTACTGATGGGGCTATCTGATTTCTCAGTGTTAAACATTTTGAGTTACATATGCTGAATATTAGTCCTCTGTCAAAAGAGTGGGTTATGAATATTTTCTTTCTTTCTGAAGGCTGTCTCTTCACTCTGTTGATTATCTCCTTTGCTCTTCAGAAGCTTTTAAGTATGATAGAGTCCCATTCGTAGATTCTTGCTATTATTTCCCACTGGAGTGCTATGCGATTCTTATTCAAGAAATCATTGCCTGTGCCTATGGCTTCAAGTATTTCCCCTATGTTTTCCTCTAGTAGTTGCAAAGTTTCAGGTCTTAAACTTTGGTCTTTGATTCATTTTGAAATGAATTTTGTACATGGTGAATGATAAGAATCTAGTTTAAATCTACATACGGATAACAAGTTTTCCCAGCACCACGTGAGAAAGAAACATTTTTTTTTTCTCTCTCCAGTGTATACTTTGGGCTGTTTTGTCAAGAATCAGAAGACTGTAGCTGCATGAGTTTGTCTCCCTGCCCTCTACTCTATTCTACTGGGCTTGTTCAAATTGCAGGCATGCTTCTCTCTTCCTCCTAATCCCCTAAACTTCAGCTTGCTCCCCGGTTTGAGCTAGCACTGAAGCACTATGGCAAGGAACATCCTGGTTAAGTGTTTCCTTCTGAGAATTGATAAGCCATGAACGGGAGCATTGTTTTTTGAAGTTCCCTGCTTTGTCTTCTACTCTCCTTCCTTGCTTGTCCTCTTCTGCTGTGCAGTGAGTCCTGCTTCCCTCCTTCCCGTATGGTAGTACCCCTTATCCTAGGGTTTTGTGTTCTGCAGTTTCAGCTATCTAGGATCAACCATGGTCTGAACATATTAAGTAGAAAATTCCAGAAATAACCAATTTATAAACTTTAAATTGTGAGTGACTGTGAACAGTGTGGTGAAATAGTCATCCTGCTTCATCTATACAGTGGGTGTCACCCCTTTGCTCAGTGTATACAGAACACATTGCCCAGCTGTAGTCAGCTTGGTAATCAGATGGACTCTTGCAGCATTACAGTGCTGATGTTCAGGTAACCCTTGTCTTATTGAACAATTCCCTTAAAACAATGCTGGCAATTTTATTACAGCATAGCATCATAATTGTTCTATTTTATTGTTAGTTCCTATTATCAATCTCTTGGAATGCCTAATTTATAGGTCAAACTTTATCATAGGTGTGTGTATAGGGATGTACCTATGTTCCTATATTTATAAAGTTTTGTATTATCTGTGGTTTCAAACACCTACTGGGCGTTGGAATGTGTTGTAGTCAGGGGTTATAGGGAGAACAACTACATACAGGACACAGAGTTTGTAATACTGTTTTATAATAATCACCCAAAGTTAAACACAAGACGGTGTAGGAAAATCTTTTTATAGTATTAAGACCCAGGATAGCCGAGGGCCTGGATCCTACAGCAATATCATGTAAGGGTCCCACTAGAGACCCAAATGTATGACAATGCCTCTCACAGTATCAACTGGGAATCTAAGAGCCCCCAATAAGGGCTCACGCCAGTTTATTTATGGTTTTGTGCTGGGAAGGCCACAGGTTAGCGGTGGAACCGGAAAGTCTGTGTCAGCAGGGTGAAGGAGCTGTGTAGTGGGTTGAGGGTTTTATGTAGGAGCCAAGAAGTCACGCTCAAAAGAAGAAGCGGGGCTGCCCTGAAGAGCACCACAGCCATCCCCAACGGCGACGAGGTTTTGTGCTCCTCTGACGATGGAGAACAGTTGAGCACAGGTCAGGAAGCCCAGTGTGACCAGCTTTTTTAGCACACAGCCTCCCCTCTGGAGCCAGGAAGTGATGCACAATGTGAGGAGCAGGGCTCCTGCAATGTGAACCACAGCCAGTCTCACCAATGAGGTCTTGAGCTCCTCTGACAATAATGGCCGAATCTATATTGGAGAAGCCAGCGTGACAAGCACCTCTAGGAGAACCAGTGGCTTTAACAGTAACTCTCGGAAGAACCCACAACGCCCAACTCTTCTTCTTCACGTCCCTATTTATGCTGGCAACTTTCTTCAGGTGCAGCATCTTTAACTCAACACCAGCTGAATTAATTCAACTGGTGCTAAGTTGACCACCAGTTTGTAATCCATAACAGAATGTATCCCCCATGGATAAGGTGATGACTATAACAAAAGATACTTATTGTTTGATTTTGGGACACTTGTAGATGTTCAGGTCAAAGCATTTTCTTTATTGCAATAATTTCTACAAACTCTCAATTTTGTTTTTATTTGGCATTTTCAAAACAAAACAAAAAAACTAAACCAAAAGAATGGCCTTCTTTTACATTTTTTTTTTTTTGCAAATCCTCTTAATGTCAGACTTATTGCTGAGTTCTGCATTCTGTATATTGTGATATGCTGCTTTGGTTGAAGTAAATGGAGAAAATCTGCCTCGCGCTGTTATACATTGAGAAAGGAAGACCTTTCAGAACCTCCAGAAAGGTGTCAGTACCCCCAGCACCACACTTTGAAGACTGCTCTTCTAGAGACTGGGAGGCAGGAAAGAGCTGGATGTTGAAGTGATTCTGTGGACCAGAATTTTGACTTGTGAGGACAGGGCATTACATGCAAAGAGAATAATGTGAGACTAGGCACAGAGAAAGTGGAGAAACTGTGTTTGAAAGCTCAAAGAAGAAGAAAATAGAGAGAAGGTGGGAATGCATGTTTAACTCAAGTTATAGAGAGGCCCTGTGGTGGTTAGGAAGGAGGATTGTCCCTTTTAATAGAGAGATGTGCTCTTGTGCATCACTAAAGGATAAGTGGGAGCTAGCCGAAATCTTGAAGAAAGTACAGAAGTTGAAAGGAGATGAACAAACTCCAGAGGATAGCTCGTAATGGAAAGCAATACAGACATGCAGACATGACCACTGGAAAGCAGCTTCTTTTTCCAGCCAACATATTGACTTCTAATATATTTTTAAACTTCAACCTTCATGAGTTTGATTACTACAGGGTACATTGTAGAAAATCAGATGGCGAGGGATTGTGATAATGTGAAGTAATCATTCAATAGTATTCTGTGATAGCATAAAACGACTCCTAATAACCTTTGCCCTTTTGTAGTTCCCTTTTGCTGGGTCTGGGGGCAACCAGTGACAACAATGGGACAGCATTCCTGAGA
Source organism: Dasyprocta punctata (assembly GCA_004363535.1). Classification (NCBI taxonomy): domain Eukaryota; kingdom Metazoa; phylum Chordata; class Mammalia; order Rodentia; family Dasyproctidae; genus Dasyprocta; species Dasyprocta punctata. The sequence goes on from RJWM01015201.1 coordinate 24,306, forward strand.
TCATGTTATGTCAGATGGCAACATTCCAACCAAAAAAGAAATCCCAAAAGAAATTAAAACACCCCCCCAACCTTGCAGATATAATCAAAGTTCTTAATGATTAATCAAAAGACAGATTACTGAGTGGGCCTCACCTACTTGCTGATCTCTTAGAAGGAGGGCTATAGATGGTCTCTGGGACATGAAAGTGGCCCCCAGCTGTAGCCAGCAAAGAACAGGAACCTCAGTCATACTAATACCAGGAACTGAATTCTGCCAACAACCGTATGAGTTGGAAAGAGACCCCCAAGCTCCAGAAAAGAACTCAGTTCAACTGATACCTTGGTTCCTACCTAGGAGACTGAGCAGAGGACCCAGAGGAGTTACATCTGGATTCCTGATCCACAGAAAGGAGGAGATAAAATATACAGGTGTTGTTTTAAGCTGCTAATTTTGTGGTAATTTGTTACATAGCAATAGGAATCTATTACATATTCCAATAAATGTTTGTGTTCTTAATTGCCTGTTTTAACTGAACCTTGGAACCTTCCTGGATTTCTGCATGAGTATGAATCACAATAATAACACGAGAATGCAGGCTAATGATCAGAACAGTTCGGCAGCATTGCCATTCAGGGACCTATACACATTGTCCCTCTCAAATGACTTACGATATTGTTTTAAAAAGTCACTTAAAGGAGCCATGGCTCCAATTTCCCACCTTAATAATCGAATATTATTCATTCCTTTTATTCAAATATTAAGCTTTTTGTTTGGGATCTGCTTCCTTCGTTCCTCACCACATCTCTTCTTTCACCTCGCCTAGGTCAATGTTCTCTATTCAAAACTCCTAGTCTTCTGGTTTCTTCTTCTTCCTCCTCCTCCTCCTCTGCCCCTTCTTCCTCTCCCCCTTCCTTTTCTGCTTCTTCTTCCTCTTCTTCTTCTTCTTTTTTTAATATGGGTCGTCCCACTGTGTTTGGAAACAGGGTCTTTATGGATGTAACTAAGGTTAAATGAAGTGGTAAGGGTAGTACCTTATCTGATAATATCAATGTCTTTACAAGAAGAGATACTGGAGTGCTTGCTCTCTCCTTCCTGATGCCCGGGAGAGGCCATGAGGACACACGATGAAACACAGTTTCTGAGGCCAGAAAGAGGCCTCACCAGCACAGAATAGGAAAGAACTTTGTTCTTGGACTTCCCAGTCTCCAGAACTCTCTGTTGCTTAGGCCACCCAAGCTATGGTTATTCTGAGATGACTAATTCAAAGCCTCTTGGTGACTTTCTGTCACTCCCAGAACGACGCGGAGACTCCATCGTGGGCTCCTATCTGCTTCACCCACAACGGCTTTCTTCATCTGAGGTCTTCAGACACTGCTGAATTCTTTCCTACTACAGCTTTCACTTTCAACCAGTGGCCTCTTCTTGTAACATTCGGTTCTTTGTCTTAGGCCAAGTGTTCTTCAGAGAGACCAACTCTGAAGTCCTATCTTAGTAGCATTCTGCCTCCCTTTATTGTTCTTCATCACTTAAAAATGATGTGTCCATTGACTTGTTTCCTTCTTGTCTAATTGCTGCCCTGGACAGGCAGGAACATGTCTCAGTACATACCACCGGGCCCCTGTCGCTTAGGCTCGCTGCCTGGTGTTTAGCAGGTGCCCCACAAATATTTGTGAGGTGAACAAATTGCTGACACCTGAGGTGCAGGAAGCCGTAGCTCCACATTTTACACCCATTTTTTTCCCTCTTCACTTGGGGTGGGCGCCTTGGGGATCACTGGTATCATTAACGAAGGTTCCAGCTTTAAGGAAGCTGGCAAAGAATTGCGTGTGTGTGTGTGTGTGTGTGTGTGTGTGTGTGTGTGTGTATGTGTGTGTGTGTGTTTCCAAAGCACATGCTAACTACTCATTCTGAAGACAATGAATGGTAAGGTTGGTTTTCAGGTATTTCACTGTTGCTTAGGCTGCACAAGCAGCTGGACAACAGTGACAGTGAGTAGTTCCTTATTTCATGGTGATCTCTTTGAAAATCACCCTGAGAATATTGTACACAGAGTTTGTTTTGAAAGGTTTTTCACTCATCTTACTTACAGCTTCTCAAAGCCAGTTCTTATGGCTCTGCATAATAATGCCACTGTGTTTAAAAAAATATTCATTTTTATGTTCCCTAAATTAACATTCCTTAGGGCTTTTAAAAGTCCTTCTGAAGATGAGTTTCTCTTTGAATGCATTTTCTTGATTTTTAAAAACAGACTGCAAGTGTAGGGGTTCCTCAACGTGAGTACACAGGGGGAAAAGAAAAACAGATGAAACTATTACAGGATAAGATTTACAAATTTGGTTGCATGGGGGATTATATTTCACTTATGCTGCTCAGAGCTGTGTTTGAATGCAGAAAAGATCTCTTTGTTCATGGAGGAAGCCACGCTGTAATGATACAATAACCTTATACATCGTGTGTACTCTCTGATCAGCAAGAGGAGAGCCACTGGGTTCTCCTTCCTTACCTCTGCTTTGTGGAGAGATACACTCTCCCCTAATCACAGTCGAGGCTGCCTCCTCTGTCCTCCTAATTACTCTAACATTCCTATCTCATTAGAAATTTTTCCACTGTAAAGAAGCACATTTCCTAAGCATCGAACGAAGCCCAGATAACAAATTGAGCATTCACTCTAGCTACATCATGCCTACCGACAAAGGTAAAATGAATACTTCCTCCAAACTCCAGGAGAAATACTGCTGATAACACTGTTCCCATTCACCCTCCAAAGCTCATCCCAGACCCACCTTTCCGCACACTTCTCTGCCTGCGCATGCCCACCTGTGTGCGTCAAACTCGAACGCTTACAGGAGTCGGCAAGAAACAGCTTTGTGACTTTCACGGATATGAGAGAGAATGGCGAGGCCTGTCTACAGCAAGAGCTTGACTCACTCACTACTCAGTTGTTGAAAAATCTCCAGTGACGGGGGCTGACCTCCAATGACAGGGCATAATTTCAGTTCTGCAGCAGTAACTAGACCTAACGAGCAGACCATTTAGTATTCATTCCGGCGTCTTATATTTCTGGGGCCTATGAATACTTTTCTCAGCTATGCTGAAATGACCCCAAGGACAAGGACTTTGCCTCACACGTTTGCAGCATGGTAGCTGCCCCAGCACTACCAAACGCTGCAGCAGGTGCTCACCGATTTTATGTTCCTTGGCCGCCTGATTGACACGTTAGTGCACAGGTGTGGACGCTGCGTTGTGGCACCTCCGGCCTGCCGAGGTGTGGCTTCTCCCTGAGTGTGCTCTGCACAGCAAGCAGCTGCTGGCTGAAGTTTCATGGTCAAGTAATTTTGGGAAAAGCTGAGTCTAGCAAGGTTAAAGTTTAATAGTTCCCTTTATTGCAGAATTTTTTAATAGCCTGAAAATGTTAATGAGCTCTATGCATTTTTAAAAGGGAGATGATCGAGATTAGGATTGGCACTACCAACCCTGTTGCACCTAAAAACGACATTTCACAGCCTCCCTTATAACTAAGGTTCTGGATAAGACTTCTTTTCCACTGATTTTGTGTATTCACATGAATTTTCGAAAAAAGGGAGTCAAATACAGACAATTTTCCTGCTCTAGTTGATGCTGGTAAACAAAGTCAGTATTTACAGGCAGTTTGGTTTTATCCTGTGATGGTGGAGGCTTCCAGACTTCTATAGGCAGCTGTTGTGAGGGGTCTTTGAGCTAAGGAGGCTGGGGCAGTCTCCGACTTCTGCTTCTTTGTACTCATCAAATTCCCCATATTAAATTCCTCTTCTGCTTGCAATGGTTTCTGCCTCCTGCACTGAAACTCATCTGACACAAGGGACATTTAATGGGAAATGGTTTTGTTTTCATGGTATAACTCTCATGATTATGGTTCTTCAGAACAAATTTTGGGAAATTGTCTATGGGAAGAACACTGAAATCAGTATCAGAAATGGTCACAGGTTTGCCATTTACCATGTTGGGGAGGGGACACTCCTCTTAGCCTTGGGCTACTTTTCTTTATTCGTAATATAAGAATTATAATTCCTGCCCTCAAGACCTTACAGAGTTGTCATGAAAATCAAATGAGATGATGAATGTGAAAAGGGTCTGGAAACTGTCAATTGTTACAGAAACGTGAGGCATCGTCATTAGTCATGTTGCCATCTATGAAAATGAATGTTAGAGTCATAAAGCAGGAAAATGGTTCTCAAAAGGATTGCCTGTAATCTGTGGTTCCTGGAAAACATTGGGGGATTCATAGATCAATCAGTTGGGAATAAAAATACCCCCAGCCTTACCAAATAGACAATAAACTAAAGAGAGTATCGCCTAACTCCCACGGTGGCATTTTTAACAGTGGATGAATATAGGCATCTCTCCTCCTCCCCATTTCTTTCAAATTAAAGCCTTTGGGGAGAAGATTCTTAATGGAATTCTTTGCATCTTCAAAATAGACCAAAGGAAACACAACAAAAATATTTCCTTCATTTGATTTTCTGTTGGTGAGATGGGTCCTTTCATTAGCAGATTGAGTACAAACAGCCCCCACAGTCTGCTCCAGTAATTTCCAAAACATGATTTACATAAATTTAACTTTGTAATCTTGTGGTTATCTTACTGCATTAAAATGACAAATGGTGTGACACATGATGCAGTTTCCTATGTTGACGTGGAAGCTGACTGCTCACCAGCAGCTGCTCAAGCGGAGGGGTCTCTCACTCACTATCCCTCTTTTTCTCAGTACTTGAATATCAGTAAGTAATCCAAATCGGGTCTCTTTTAAAAACCACAAAGAAATGAACTCCTTTGCTTCACAAACAGAACATCTGAAGTGAGTGAATGGTTACAGTTCCTTTATGACTTCATCTTAAAGAAGTAGTTCAACTCCACGGGGTCTGTGTTCTGCTCACATAGCATTAATGCCTGAGATCCAGGCTTTGAGAGAAGCAAGAAGAGCCATTTAGTTAAAAGACCTTTTGTTTTCATCATGGTCTAAAATCATACGCAGTTGTATGTCCCCTGCAATAAGTAGAAGATACATCCTACCGTTAGACTATAGTCTCCTTGAGGCAGGACTCATATCTGTTTTACATTTTGGTAGCTTATATGTTACAGACACATACTAACGATCTGTTTTGGGATTGAATGAATTGAACCTTTTCTTAACTTTGTGTTTTTTATCCGTATCATCAGTGACATATGAGGCATTTGGCAAAAAGTAAAATATTCACATGATCTAAGAAAAATTCAGAGTATGTATATTAAGCATTCAGACTCATCATTATGCCCCTTGTCCTTTCTTTTTCCCTTTCCTTCCTTCTTGTGTTTTCTATCTCCCTCCTTCCTTTCCTCTTTGCCTCCCTCTTTTGAAACAGGCAGGACCTACCCTGTCCCAGGGGGGACTCAGGTCACAGGTCACAGAATGCAGTCTTTTCCCACAGGACAAGACTCTCAAGACCACTATACTCTAAGACTCCCAGGACCACTCTGTGGTAGTTGGCCCTGATATAAAACTCCTCACCCCAACCTCAGAGGATTCTACTAGATGCTGGAGAACTGAGAGACCAAGAATGTGTGTATGATCAGATGAATAATTACACAAATAGGGAAAATTAAGAACCATATAAATGGTACAGAAATCCTACAAAGGAAGCAATTGCTGAGAACCAAGGTAGCCGAGGAAGGCCAAGAGGACATAGAAGTTGAGCTAGGTCTTACAAAATGACCAGAGTTTAAATAAATGGAGAGAGGATAAAAAGGTAAGGAGAGGCCCATAACATCATTTTGAGTAGAACTGGCAAGATGTAATATGAGAGAAATGAAATCAGATTTTGAGGCATTCAAATGTAAGGCTGAAGATAGTTTGTTTGTTTGTTTGAGACAGGGTCTTGCTCCAGATTGGCCTTCAACTCAATGGATAGTCCAGGCTGGCCTCAAACTTGGAATCTTATTCCCTTAGCCTACCAGAAACTGGGATTGTAGGTATGTACTACCATGCCCAACCAGAGGATGAAATTTTAACTTATACCAGTGAGGGATTATTGAAGGCATGAGTAGTAAAATGGTGAAGTTAATGCAAAGATGTTTGTTGACAGGCACAGTGGCAGTAGTGGGAAGTCCATCCATCATTAATATCCTCTCTACCCTCTCCAATTCCCAGATTAAAAAAATACTTTGATACAGTGCTGTGTTTTCCCTTTGAACAAATGGCTTCAGCACTCCTCCAGTTTGAAAACTACCACCCACTACTCAACCAGCCAAATCAACCAATGATCCTACAGCCCTCATCTCTGCTTAGCTATTTTCCATCCCCAGTTGAGTTCTCAGAAGAATGATTCATGTTCTCTATATTCATCTTCCTACTTCTTATTTACTCCTTAATCCATCAGCCTTGCTTCTATTCTAACCACTGTGATGTCTCTTGTCAAGATCACTAAAGAACTTCTAGCTGTTAATTTAAAGAGACGGTATTCAGTCCTTATTTCACTCGATCTTGATGAAGCATGTAACTTCTTTGTGCTTTTTTTTTCCCAAAAAGTTTCTCTTGCTTTGGCTGCCAGGATGCCACTCACTCCTGGTTTTCATTAGACATCTCTGACTTTCCTTAGCATTTTCATTCTTCTGCCCATTTTTTTAGATAATGCCATTTCCTAGGGCTCTTTTAAAGGTTTCTTTTCTTTGTGATCCATGCAACTATAGGATAGTGCAGTGGGGTCAGTGGGCTGGATTTAAAGATTTTGGGGTCATCATTATATGAGGGGCAAATGAAGGCATAGGATACAGGGAGAATGCATAAAGTAAGAACCAATCCAGGAAAATCATGTTTAAATGTAGATGGAAGAGGAGTCGGCTGCAAAGGAGACCATGCATCCACAGACGTCAAGAACAGCTTGAGAGACACAGGTGAAATGGAATTCAAGGCAGGAGAAGTCTAAAAGCGAAGTTGTCTACAGGCAAATGAAATAATACAAGGACTTGGAAGGGTAGATGGGGAAAGCTCATGAGAGGTCAGTGTCTGTATGGTAGAGACAAACTACATTTTCATGGGATGAAAATGAATAGCGTGGAGTGGGGTGAGAAAGTAGAAGCAGCTAATGAAGACAGCGCTTTCCACTTTCAGAATATAAAGAGAGTTTGGGTGATAGAAAGGAGGATGTGGAACTTAAGATGAGAGGAACTTGCTGTGTCAAGTACTCGAGGCAAAGCAAAAGGTAAAACACTATTAATTTTATATATTACTAAGTTTCCAACTAGTCAATAGAAACAGACAGGAAAACACAGAGGTTCATATTCAGGAAAGCAGAGTATGTAAGACTCCAAATTTTCTTGTGCTGTGGGTTCATTGCTATTCTTTAAGTTTAATATGTGTCTGGTGTTTCATTTCATCTCTTCACAGCAGTATATCATAATTTAATTTTTTCCTTGATGTAGGTATAAATGGAGATGCTAAGGCATATTTATGCATACAGGGTCATCACGAGGCACATGCACTAAATATTAATGTTCCAATATCCTCTTCCTAGCTTGTGCACCAAGCAAAAATGCATTTTTTATAGTGATGAATTTTTTGCTGAAGTACAAGGCTGAGTGGGCTCTCTCTGTTCAGAGAAAACACTATGGATATTATTACATTTTCGTGTAGGGGAAAACATTATTTAGAAAACATGGTTAGCATGGTAGCACAGGAGCTATGTTCCATATTCTATTTTTGATCTATTTGGATCTATTTTTCCCAATCCAGCAGATCTGGATGTAACAACTACTAATTGAGACATACACTGGTGGATTTTGTTTGCTTTTGCCATCTCCATGATCCCTTTGCACAACTGTGTTCTAGGTTTTCCTCTGGGACCTCCTCCTCCTTCTCCCCTGCAGGGCGTGTGGATCCATTGAGGCTGAGGATCCAAGCCAAGAAAATTAGAACACTGAATTCCTTTTCACAATAGCTGGTTCTGTGACCCTATTTATTAGGGTCTAGCAAGGCCCAGTGGGAACTTTGGGAAGAATGATAGTGAAAGAGCCCTGCCAAATTGTGTGGATGAATCTGGAGCCACTGGGTACCACTGAGTCCTTCCAAGGAGGCAGCTTTAACCTGAGGATCATGTTAATGCAGATGACAGCATGGACAGTGATGGGGACAGTGGGGAACCTGAGGACATCAGTGGAATTCTTGATTCTAGAAAGATCTGAGGCATTGGCCCTGCACTTTTATTCATATGGTAAATAACCTTTTGTGTTGCATTTCTGCTCTCTATAGTTGGAAGTGCCCTGAAAAAAAAAATCACCCACTTGCTGCCACATTCACGTGTGACCCTATGCAATTCCCACCCCACTGGGTAAGGATCATTAACTTCATTTTATAGATAAAGTTCACAAAACTGCTAAGTGAGAGAGTCAGGATCAGAAACTATTAAGTCTGGCACTTGGCCTACCGCACCGTGGTTTCTCTCTGTGACACACCCCACTCAGGGTCTCATGAGGAATGGTCACAGCGAGGGCCGCTGCCGGCCTCACCCTCCCGAGGTCACTGTGAAGGCAGTGACGGGCACCTTCTATAACCTTTTTCATTCTTTCTTACCTTTTTCGGCCTTTGGGTCTAAATTTGGTTTATTGACACTATGCCATTTAGTTCTTCTTCCTCTTACATATCAATAAATTTTTTCCAGACCCCTATTAAAGTTAATAGACCTATGACGCAATTATTAATATGATAGCCATTCTCAAGTTAAAACAAGAATTCCTCAGCCTTTCCTGAATATTGATTCGACTCTGTTGTACCTTATCTGTGGGCTTAGTAGATGACTTTTGGTACCCAGAAGTGTTTAGTACATTCAATCTAGACATTCAGCACATTTTGGTGCCACAGCAGGCACCAAAACAATTTACTCATTTGCCTTCACAGATGATTCTTTTGCCCATTTTCCTGAGTCATTTCTCTCTACCACTAGATCTAGCATTCTTACTGTTAGTTTTTCTTTGGAGTGTTGAACAGTGGAAGTGACCAAGTGTACTGATGTACCACGTGAGCTGGCCTCAGAGAATCTGGGCTCAAGATTCTTGTTCTCTTGTTCAGTAGCTATTTGATCCCAACAAAATCATTTGCTTTTCTGAGGCTTTTCTTTAAATACGTTGTTTGGAGGATAAAAGAAATAATACAAAGGGCCCATTTAAATATTAATTATCATAGGTACATTGTATGTATTAGCAGGAAGGAAAAAGGAGAAAGGAATAGAATTTGCCTTCTACCGGTAGCAGGTCAGGATGAATCAGCACATTGGAACAGCTAGGAAGCACAGAGGAAAAGAAAAAGAACATAAGAAAAGAAAGGTTTTTTTCTGACCCTCTGCACTTTCTTATCCCCTTAGCCATGGTTTATTTTTCTCTAATATACTTAATTTGCATTTCTATTTTGTTAACGATCTGTTTTGAATTTAAGCTCCATGGGGGCAGGAATTGCCTCCGCTGATACTAAATGAATGAGAAACTGGAAGGAGAAGAAAAGAGACAGGATTAGAAGCCTGAAGTGTAAGGAGTAGAACAAGAATTGAAAGCCTGGATGTTACTGAGAGTAGGGGGGGGACTACAAGAAGAGAGTGTTTTAAAGAGTATCCAGGGTCTGTAGCAGGGAACATCTTTCTCCTAATTGTTTTTCAAATAAACACATTATTATTATTATTAGTAGTAGTATTATTTTGCTCTCAATAAATCTAATTACGAAAGCCACATTAAACAGCCTTTATAGTTGAATATTCCTCGTGCGTGTTAAGGCACTCCCAGCACACAGTGACAGCTGCACAGTTACGAAAATATCCAGGACGCTTCCAGTCTTGTGCTTCTGCTACTGGGCTCTGTGCTCCTTTTGCACAGAGCACACTGTGGCACCCCTGTCGTATGAATTAATTTTGTTCTTTTTCTTTCTTTCTTACTTTTTTTTAGAACCTGTATAAGCCTGGTGAGGGTATAAGCTTAGCAATTTAAGTAGCTCTTTTTTTAGTACCGGGAATCGAACTCAGGATCTCAGCAGTGTACCAGTGAGCTGTATTCCCAGCCCTTAAGTAGCTTTTTTGCTAGCAAGTAAATAAACACTTGAAGCATGTAGCAGATGCATGAGACCACTCTGGGAGAGACATGTGATAGGCCCAGCTAGATCTTGAGAGCTCTTCCAATCCCTCTTGTTCATTCATTCATGTGGTGGATGCCTGTATGGTTTTGGCCCAGGCTCAGGTGCAGTATAAAGGGTCCAGGTTCGTAGAAAACTTCCAGTTTTTTTTCAGGCTTCTGAGTGGAGCAGATTGATTCCTCCCTTCACCCATAAAAAGAAAGGATTCTTAGCATATCGAAAAGTTGCCATTGCTTGTTGGTGAAGTGTTAAATACAGACACCAAAAAATCAACCAGGGTCAGAGAACATAGATCTGATTTGCAAATATTTAGGCAGCAAAAAGACAGCTAAAATTTTTTGGAGTTCAGAGTTGAAAAAAAAAAAAAAACAGCAGAGGTTTCAAACACAGGGTATAATCTGAGGAACTAGCTCCTGTGTAGACATTATATTACTCTCTTTTTAAGGAGAATTGTATTGGGATACTTTGGTTTGTGTTTGAGTACTCCCCAAAGCTCTGTATGCTATTTCTGGATATTTTAAAACAAATATCTATTAGTCAAGTACACAGAAGGAGAAAAGAAAACACTGAAGGCTAAAGACTATTTCAAGGTTAAAGATTGTTTCTTGACTTCTCCAGATGTTCATTAGAAGGTTAATTAGTTTATAAAATATTGAATGACATGAATGTTTTGTTCTTGTTTTTCTGCATATACCTTGCACTCTGTTATGACATAGAGGATTACAAAGCACTGTGCTTTATCAGATGTTAAACAGAGAGCTCAAAGTCAGTATGGTTGGGCTTTAGTTTTGGCCTTTGCTCTGACAGCAAGGATGTGGGAGTCCCAGAGTGGATGTCCTTCCATGTGTGGAAAGACAAGCATAAACTTGTCCAGCAACCAGACCTGAGAGGACACCCAGGTTGGCCCCTTCTGTGCAGTAGAAGGTTAAGTTCAGCAAACCCTGCATGTTCTGAAGGAAGGTCTGGCCTTCATCTGGTTCTTGGGTGATAAACAGCAAGGCCTTGGATGCTGGGCTCAACAACAATGTCTTTGTTTACCTCTGGCCCTGGACCACTCCAGATGGTTTGTAGTACTAATGTGATTTGTGGAATGGGGGCCTTCTGATCTTGGAAGGTGCTGGAGGCTGAGTTGCTAAGGTCAGCTACCCTGATACCTTGGGCCTACAAGACTGACCCCTGGTAAAGCTTTGATGGGAATACTTGGTAAGCTTCTCTCATTGGTGATACTCTGTGTGTGCTCTTACTAATTGTTTCTGGGAGAACTGTATGCTGTGCATACAACTTCCTTGGGCAGGGGACAGGTGGGACCTCTACTAGACTCTACTGGGCACCTTCTACCTCCCCTGGCTGTTATCTGTGTCCTTTGGCTGTACACAATCACAATGCTGAGCATGACATCAGTTCTGAGTTCTGTGAGTGCTTCTAGCAAACTGTCAAAGCTTGGAGTGGTCTTGGAGATACTCTGCAACACCCTCCTTCTGGTGGGAGAGGCTGTCCTTCCACTTATCTTTGTGGCCTGGGTTCCTAGGGATTCCTGTGAGCAATCAGCTATTACCTGCATGCAGACTGTTTGACCTTTTTGTCCTACTTACAAATCTACCCCCCATGTAAGGGCCCTTAAAAGGGAGAACAAGGGTCTTGCATCCCTTTTCTGGAATATTACTGCATAGCAAATACAGCTGAGTCACCATCCAAGCAAATCTCCCTACAAGTTGCTGAAAAATTGGGAGAGAATCATTAAATTTATTCTTGTGTGGTATCTTGCTATGATACTTGCAGCCTCTTGAAGGTGGCAGCTTTCAAAAAGTCATTAATCTACCACCTGGAGGAGAAATGCGTGGCTCTTTCTGTGACCTGTGTATCATGTTTTTGTAGAGAGGTGTCAATCATTATTGGACTCATTAAAATCACAAAAAAAAATGTCAATTTTCCTCACTCTAGTCTCCATAGACTTGCATTAGACTTAGACTCTGAGGCCAGGGAATTTACTATATCTGTCCTCTGTCTTTTGGAGGAGAAAGACAGATATATTAAAAACAAACAACAAAACTGACAAGAGTTCCCAGGTGATACTAATGTACAGCCAGCGTTGAGAACCAAATTCTTTGTCATCTGCTTCTCACAGTTTGGCTGATGTTAACCTTGGTTCTGAGATCCAGTGGGCTGGTGGGTTAATGAAGCTGGCCTGTCTGCCCAGGGTAAGGAGAGAGTGTTGGAGAGGTAAGGAACAGGTTGAAGAAAGCTGTAAAGGCCACGCTAATGAGTGTAGTCTTCCTGTGAAGTTTAGGGAACTGTCCATAGTCTCAGAATTCTACCTTCACTCAGCTGTTCATTCTAGCCGTAAACATCCAGTGGTTGGATAGCACAGAATGGACCGCCTCCTTGCCAGTGCTGCACTATTTTCTTTCTCTCCCTCAGTTCACATCTCTTTGTTCCCTCAAAGCCAAATCAGTTTCAGTCCCACTCAGCACTGTGACTGGTCTGCCTAGACTTGGTTACTCCAAAAATTACTTATTAATTATGCGCGCTCTTGTTCCAAGATTAACCTAAATTCTTGAAGTGTTTGTATTCCTGCAGGTATTTCTTGGAGCCAGTGATTGATATACTGACCCTCTGCTTTTCCATATGCCTTAACTAAAGTTGTACACATATTTCTTTGAAAACTTTTTAGCATTCAAATCCAGTCAGATCATGTGTACTCAATAACCTTTTGGAAATCACATCTAAAAGTTATTTGAATCAAGTTTTTCCTGATGAAATAATAATATAAAGATGGGTCTTAATATAAATGCAAAATAGTTAAAAGTTATTTGCAGAATTACAGAAACTTAAAGGTTTAAAGGGAAAAAAGGACATCAGTAGCTTATCTGAGCAACACTGAATACAAAAATGATCCCAAATGATTTATGAAACCTGCAGATGAAATGCGCATTCCTCTACGTGCCAAATCTGACCGTGCTGCTGAGATTTTGTAGGCATAGCTGGTTTAAAAAAATTAACAAGGTGATATTGGTTGAGAGGATGGGTGGCAATCAAGTAAAAGCAAAGACAAGAATGTGAATCTTCAGGAAATGACCAATCGGTTACCCCCTGCATTGCTATACTTTCTTTTCTGCTTTAGCCTCATGTCTTCACATGGTTAATAAGGGGAAGAGCAGAGATTCCAGGGGTTCTGGCTGAATTTCATGGTTCTTTGCAGTTTACCACAACTACTCTCGACAGCATTCATTAGTCTTTGAGAATTTTCTTTTTTGTGTGGCAGACTATTTGGCTTCATGCCTGTGATGGGTATCTCTAAACCAACACATCAAAACCAGATTTCATTCTTCCTCTTCGTTCCCAAACTTGCCTCTCTTATGACCTGCTTCCCAATACTTTCATCAACTCAGGAGCTCAGTGAATGCACTTCAGGTCTTTTCTTTCCTGCTCTGACAACCATTCATTTTTACAGATTCTGCCATCCAGATGCCTCTCAATTTTTCCCCTGTACCTTTCACTGCTTTTTCCTAACATGGCTTGAGTCCCCATTTTTCTTGCTTGTGCAAGTAGTTCCTATTTCTCTTTCTTCCATCTATTTTTTAGGATTGAGAAAGTATGTTTCTGTTTGATTTTATTTATTCACAGTGATGGTGGTTGAAGGCAGAGCCGTGCACACGCTAGGCCCATGCCGTAACTCTGAGTCATACCCTCAGCCCCTCTGTTGCTCTTATATTTGGTCTATTCTTTCCTTGCCTGTGCTCTGTAAAAGTTTATGCAACCTATGAAGACTGCCTAATATATCCTTCCTCCTTCCCTATTGTGGTAGACTGATTGGATTAAAGCCCCTAATTAAATGACCTTCCTATGTCTATATCTCATGTCCTGTAACTTGATGGCACCTTCTGAAATTGTCACTGGACTTAGTCTTTGACCTGCCAATGAGAGAGCAATTGGTTGGCACAAGCAGAGGTCTAAAAGGAAGCATGTGCCAATTGCTTTTTTCACTTTTTCCTCCTGATCCTCTGCATTTTTTCTGAGGACATGTCCGGAGGATCCTGCTGGAAAATGAGACACATGGAAAAGCAAGCCAAGTCAGCCTAGGAGACCCAGCCAAAGTTTTCCCAACTGACCATCCAATGTATGACTACAGATCCTGAATTAAGCCAAGCTGAGATCAGAATTATTAGGCTGATCCTTGAACTTGTGAAATATCAGAAATGGATGAAGTTTTGAGTCTTAGTTTGGGGACACTTTGCAGCAATAGCTAGTTTTTACATGCACTGTGCTATTTTCTAAAGTATACCCACAGGACTTTGTACGTGCAGTTATTGTAAGCATTTGTTATAGCAGACCTTCTTGCTGGACTGAATCCCAAGTCAATGACTTCATTTTTATATTCCCGGGATCTAGTTCATTACTTTTTACACAGTAGGTACTCAATGCAATCTTGCAATTTTATTTATTTATTTATTTTTGTCTTTTTGAGACAGGGTTTCACTATGTAGTGTAGGCTGACCTTGAACTCCCTTTGTAGCTTAGACTGGCCTCAAACTTGCAGTGATCCTCCTGCCTCAGCCTCCCAAGTGCTGGGATTTCAGGCGTGTGCCAACACATCTGGCAATTTTGCAGTTCTTTGAGGTTTAGCAAGACCATCTGTCGCAGTAGAATGTGTGCTTGATTGTGCAAGAAAGGCTTCTGTAGATGTTTTAAAAATTAATGGTTATTCTGAGATGTTTGTTTCTTTCAAATCTAACATTTAGAGATGAAGTACCTTTGTTGAGGAGAAGCAGCAGTTTTTTTGGGTCAAGTTTGGGGTATGTGACTCCCCAAGGGATGGACATGTGGTGGAGGAGCTTGCATGTTAGGAAGAGTGGAGGGACTTAGAAAATGAGAGCATGTGAAGTGATTACTGAAAACTCTTCATTTCCCCTTCACTGTCACAATGGTAAAATCCATGGTACTATAATTTAACCATCTTTTTCCTCTTGGAAAGCTCAAATCATGTTTCACAGAGAAAACTCTACAGGCAACACTGGCTATTGTTTTCATGCAGAGATGTGAAAATAATTAACTATTTCTGAATCTCCCCCCAACCCCACCCCGGGATGTGTGTGCATACATTTGGAATTCTACAAATCTTTAAAGAAACTCTTTAAGTAACACAGAATCTTAGTCTGCTTTGTGTTGCTATTACAAACCGTATAATTTATAAGGAAGATAAGGTTGCTTCTTATAGGTCTAGAGGCTGGAAGTCCAAGGGTAAGGAGCCACATCTGGTGAGGGCCTCACATATGAAAGAGGAAGTTTGTCAGCTCTGATTTCTCTTCCCCTTTGTAGAAAGTCATGCATCCCACTATAGGGGACACACTCTCATGACTTATCTTACCCTCATTATTTCCTAAAGGCCTTGTCCACAGATACCATCAACATATGAATTTGGGCATTGAGTTTTCCACGCACAAATTTTGGGGGACATGTTCAAACCATAGAAAACAGTGATTTTTAAAGATGGAACATTTAAGTATCACTTTTAAGTAACATGTAAGTATCCCCTGTACCTCTTACTGCTTCCTGACTTGCCTGGCAGAACATTGCATGCCAAGAAGACATTTAGTAAATTCATTTACTATTCCTCTGCCAGCTCTGTCTTCTTCCTCTTGAGATTTCTGAAACATTAGACATTCCTACCTTCCATCTCCTTGGAACCAGAACTGGCACAGTATTTGCTACATATTGACACTGAGTAATGGTATCATCCAGAGATGAACAAGTATGTTCATGAACTTCATTTCTTCACAGGTTCCTATTGCCAAGGTAAATTGCTTGTTTAAGCCAATGCGTCTGACTTGACTAGCAATTGAAGATGTTTTGGGATAGTTTAAGTATTGAATTTCACATGTAGTGACCAAAGGAAATTCAGGTTAATGTCCTGAAAACTTTTAATCGATAGAGAAACCTTTCCTTACAGAAAGAGATTGGCCTTAGCAATTGCTAAGGCCATAGACAGACAATATCAAAGGTCAGAAACTCAAATGCCCACAGGAACCAGCAAGGTAATAAAAAAATGAGTTAAATTAATGGGAATTATGGGGAATTGAAGTGACTTGGAGTTTGGCCACTGGGTCAGCCCCTTCTTCATCAGATCATTGAATTTTTACAAGAAAAACTGGAAATTCAGATTTTTTAAAAAAATGTAAATTTTGAGTATAATTGCCAACAACTAACTCAAGAATATAGATTATTCTTGTGGTTATCAGTTTGCTTCCTCTAAGTTAAACAGAAACAGTTTATGGATTTTCCAATTGTCCTCTCCTCGTCATAGGAATAAACCATTATTTTGTTTTGACTCATGATGGCAACATCATAGGGTGGAATGAGAAACTACCTAGAGGACACCTGAAGCTAAGTTCCAAGCAGGCATCATCTATTGAACACAAAATCGGGTCGCATGAATGCCTTTGAATATATTTGTTTCCTGTAAAAACAGTACTTTCCATAAAAACACTGCGATTTATGTTGGAAATGGTTGAGACAACACTACCTTTTTTGAGGGAGGAAGTATGAGTAACATAGGAACTCTAACTCAGAGAGACTCTTCTCTCAAGGACAGTTAAGGTCCAGGCAGAACAATGCCACAGCTCGAAGGACCTTGTGGAAGAATGGAGGATGGGACAGCTATGAGAACTCAAATTTTATCCCAAAGAAAATACCTGCCTATGTCCTTCCTGGCAAATTATGTCTACAGATTATTAGGGCAAAGGTAAGTGTTGTGGTATACTTGTGCACGGTGCTCTCTTCTTGGCTCACATTGATGTAAACAGTGTGTGGTATGTAACTATGGTTGTGTTCCCCAGTGCCTTCTGGTCAACCTGTTCCCTCCTCCTAGATCTTTCCCTACTTCCAGGCTCCAAAGGTTTATTGCTTCTCTCTGTACTGTTAAGGGCAGAGTCTCTTGTCATTTGCCCAATCTACACTAAATTTAAGAATCTCATGGTCTAAATACTATTTTATCAGAATGAACCAGAATGCCAGGGCTCCATGAAAAGCAATATGGTTCAGATATTAGAATGTTTTCATCTCTCTTTTTTCCTTTTGGTGGTGAGTGGCTGGGGAAAAGGCTGGGATGTGTGGGAACAATCAGTTCAAGGAATACAGCACATTTTATTAACTAGCCACAGATCCTTTGTTCTAGTCCCAATCTATAGCTGATACCCTAAAGCATATTTCATGGGTTTCATCTTACAGTTTCTATTATTGGAAAATTTCGACTGGCTAATTTTGAAACACAGATATCTTTTTCCTTGCAGATATGCAGGCTCCACACAAATTAGCCTGTGGTAGCTGTGAAACAGTTGGAGAATTCGTGTTAAGTGACCTCAAAGTCACTCTTCAAGCTGTGCAATGGTCTCTTGCTAGTATAATAAAACATATATGAGTCGTGACTGGCTGGAGAGTCAGGAGTGGGTATTTTAGTGTTTTAATAATCTGGCTCCATTAATTTTGGTGGTTGCTGTACATGTTTCTATTTTTGTATCTAGTTAGAACCACCAAGAAGCCAGATTTGTGCAGATGCTTTTGCAAAAATGTCATTTGCAAAATCAAATCTTCAAGGAAGCGATCACACTTGCACAGTTACACATCCCATCCTGTGCCTCCCCTGTAATGACCACCCAAGAGCCTGGCCAGGGAGCAAGGATGGAGCAGGAAGTGAAGGAGAAAGTAATGAGGACACAGAGCTTGGATTTCACAAACAAACCTTTTCTCTAATTGCTCCCTCCTGTCACAGTCTCTGCAGCAGCAGGGGCAGCCTCTGACCTTAGCCACCGTGGACTACCCTGGTAACGCGAAGCCACACATCAGCTGAGAAAGGAATGGGATGAATGTGAATGCAACACACCTTATACCGATAAACATCCAAACCACATAATGCAGTGCGGAGACTGTCGGGGGCTGAGTTGTGTTCTTCGAAGTATGTATTGAAGTTCTAACCCACAGAACCTGAAAATGAGACCTTATTCAGAAATAGGGTCGCACACGTGGGGTTAGTGAAGTGAAGATGAGCTTCCCCTGGAGCAGAGCGGGTTCTTGCTCCAGGATGGCTGAGTCCTTATAAGAAGAAGGACACAGACACAGGAAGAAGCTGCGTGCTGCTGCAGACAGGTGGGAGTGCTGCATGTTTATAAGCCAGGGAGAGCCAAGGACCGCCCCAGCCACCAGAAGTAAGGAGCCAACCAAGTTTCGCCCATGTTGGTTTCAGAAGGAAGATGGTTCTGCTGACACCCTGCTTGTACATGTCTAGCCTCTAGAACTGCTAGAAAATTACTGTTGTTTTAAGTCCAGTTTATACTACTTTTTCATGGCAGCTCTAGGGCCCTAATGTATAGACTCTGCTTTGATTTATGGGTGCAATGTACGATTTTGAATTTAAGGATCTAGGACATCTTAGAGTGCTCCAAATAACTGAATTTGGAGAATAAAATCTTCTGGCTTGCTCAAATATCAGAATTTTCACACAGTAAAAACCCAGAGTTTAAAAATGTGAATTTTGGGGTTATGGTAAGGTTGAATGACTGTGTGAATTAGGAATCCCTTTGCTTTTCATGTTCCTGTTCTATAAAATGGGGATAACAGTAGATTCCTTATAGAGTGGTTATAGGAGTTGAGTGAGGGAAAGCATTAATTCATGGTCATTCACAACTATTTACAGAGATATGGTGTATGCTGAACCCATTACCAAGTATGGAAAAATAAAACAGGAAAAGAGACAGGATAATTATAAACTCTGGCAGAAACTCATAAAGAGACCAACAGGGTTTCAGATTAGAAGAGATGAGGAGGGCATCTTAAATAAGACATTTAAGGACAGCTTCTATCAAGAGGTGAAATCAACTGACACCAAAAAGATGAAGTGTTATCAGGATAAAGAGTCGGAGAAAGAGCTGGAGAGCCATGCCACATGCCTGTGTACTCCAGAGGCTGATGCAGGAGGATTGAGTGTTTGAGGCCAGCCTGACCTGTGTAGCGAGACCCTTTCTAAAAAAAAAAAAAAAGAGTTGGAATGAGTTGTTATAGGCAGCAATGTGTGCAAAGGCCCAGAAGGAGCATGGCATGTTCAAAAGTGTGTTTTGGTGAGTGGAAGATGGCTATAGTACTTTTCTATTGTTCCTATCACAAATTACCACACATTTAGTTGTTTAAAAAACACCCATCTATTATTTCACAGTGTCCAGGGATTGAAGGTCTGGGCACAGGTAGATTCTCTGGGTGGAGGTCTCCCAAGGCCAAAGGCAAGGTGTCATTAGGCTACTGCTCCCATCTGGATGTCCGGCTGGGTGTCCTCAGAGGAGGGATTCACTTGTTTTTTACACTATGCGTGTGAATCACTCCATCATGAAGCTGGCAGTGGCAAGTTAAATCCCTGTCAGGTTCTCTGATTATCTTACCTGCCTCTGCCTTTAAAGGCTCATGTGGGTCCACATTATATTGGGTCCACATGGATAATTCAGGATCTTCTTTTTATTTTAAGGTCACCTGATTAACTCCTTAAACATATTCCCTGAAACATACCCCTGGATGCAAAATCTCATCAGACTCACAGTCTTGGGACTGGGGCATAGAATTTGCTTGAAGGTAACAACTCTGTCTAACAGATGCTGTGATGGTTACAAAGAGGAATCTGATGGTGCGAGGCCTTGTAGGTCACAGGAAAGATTTTGGAATTTAATTTAATGACAATAATTATAGTAATTACTGTATCCCTGTGACTACTATGTCTAACATCTCTTTATTAGCACTAAGCACTCTGCCAACATTATAAACATAATCTAATTTGATCATCCTTGAAGCCCTTTTAGGAAAATACCACTAGGCTTCATTTACGAGTGAAGAATTTGAGGCTAGAGAGTTCCAGCGACTTACTCAAGACCACAGACCTCCTAGCAAGTTCATATCTAAACCTTAATCTGCTTGA
The DNA here is from genome assembly GCA_004363535.1 of Dasyprocta punctata. Lineage (NCBI taxonomy): Eukaryota > Metazoa > Chordata > Mammalia > Rodentia > Dasyproctidae > Dasyprocta > Dasyprocta punctata. The sequence goes on from RJWM01015201.1 coordinate 44,360, forward strand.
CTCCAAATTCCATAAGCATTTTGATTTTAAATCTCCCTATTTAGAAATGCTTTCAGGATATAGAACTTTAGAGGTCTTAATAGGTATTTTCTGCAAAGGCATAATTGTATGAATAGGTTTTTTTTTGTTGTGACTCTTATTGTGTCTATGGGAAGTTTAATAATTCCAATTATTAAGATTAGTAGGTCATAGCTGCAATTTAAGGAGATACAGTGCCTCCTATATAAAATAGACACTCTGCCACTCAAAGGGAACAATCAAAGCTTTCTCAGCTTTTGATACTCTTTTCTCAACTTTAGTGAATTTCTAATTTTCCTGAAACTGATGTATTTCTGAATCTATCTCCTGGTTCACCTTTGGATATGCCTTGATTTTTGTTGAGGGCATTGAACTCTGAAGTGTTTTCCACGTGGGTAGGAACAGCGCATGAGTGTTTAATAGTGTGGTCAAGGTATCCACACTCTAACCTCCTTTAAGGATTTCATTACCTGTATTGGGATGTCAGCAACTTTGCCACTTTCATGTTATGAATTGTTTTATAGCTTCTAGACACAATCTTCTAGTCCAGATGATTACAGAGGAGCACATTTTTACTTGAGGCTAGAGAAGAAATACCACCTGTTCTTATCTCATTGGCCAACTCATGCACCCCTTGGTCCACACTGCCAAGGACGAAGTTCTAGAGATCTGGCTCCTATGAATCTCTCCTCCCCACCAGCTGCCTACGTACAGCTGTTTCAGCCCAGAAGAGGCAGAGGCTTCCAATTGAAGAGCCCAGTTCCAGACAGGAGACAAACTTTTTCCAAGGGCCTGGGGGAAGATGGCCTCTGCTTTTCTCTAGGCAAGCAGGTGGAGGAGGGAAGGGAAAACCCATGCCTGACTGGCTGGAGCTGCCTGTGTTCTGGGAGTCTGCCCAGCGTACATTGCAGAAATGGTCAAGCCCTCACCCCCAGGCACCTCGTGATACAGGCTCACCCACCATGACTATGGATTTCAGTGCCTGTCGGTGCTGTTTTGCTTTGCTCTCCATAGCCAGAAACACTTGCTTGGGGATATGCTGCTAGAACCCAGGACTCCAGGAGAAAATAAGGAATGCGAGTGTTCTTGCGTTGCCAAAACCCATTTCTTTGCAGCTGCAGTACAGAAACAGATATCAACACATTTAAGCCATGCAGGAGGGGAAAGAATTCCACCCAGAATGAAACTTTGTTTGCCAAGTTTCTTGCTAGTCTTTCCTAGACAGGGGGTAGGAAGCATTCCCAGAAAGAGAATGCCAAATGAAGTTACAACAAACTAAAAAAGGCAATTCGCGAGGGAGAAAGATCTTCAACAAATGAAAAAGTGTAAATGGTAATATTCCAGCAAATTAGCTCCTAGAGAAGCCCTTAGGCAGAACTGTAAGCCATTATAATTAAGGATTTGGAAAATATCAGTATTTAATTAGAGCCTCTTTTCTTGGTGAAATGCTGTTGTTTTGCTGTAACTTCAGGTGTAAACAACTAAACATCCCCATTTCAAAAATGTGTTTTGTCGTAAACCTAGAATCAGTGCTAACGCTAATTTGCTTATCATGGCTTCCCTGCATATTTTGTTTGTTTCTCATCAGAGCTAAATTTTAAGGGCAATTTATCTTTAGTTCCCCAATACAACCGTCTCCAGTTCCTGGGCTGTGATAGGTACTTATCCTCCAACACTGGGGACCATCCCAATAATTCAGTGTACTTCCATAAACCTACCAGCTCACCCATAATCTAATAAGCACAGCTCCTCTAATATTAATGCATTTTCCCCGGGGTGGCTGTAGACAAGGCATTTTCAAATCTATTTCCAATGTAATCAGATGTCTTGACAATAGGAAAATGTTTCAGCTTTATCCCTTACCAACAGCAAGCATTTTAGAAATTGGTTTGTGCCATCCGAAATGCTGATTAAAACAACAACAATAACCTCACAGGGAATGCCTAGTGCCCGCCTCGCCATCAGTCTTAACCCTCACTTTTTGCACCTCTAATTCCTGACAAGAGACAAACCTTTATTCCTTTGCCTATATAGGGATGCGTGTAACTTAGAATGTTTTCCTGCCGTGATGGAGAAGATGAGGCGTCATCAAGACTAACACTACAATTTAACGCTTCAGAGGAACAGCGTATATCATTACTCCCTCTGTAGCCAAGCGCACTAATTAATATTTATTGCACCTGTCAAGCCAGTAGCCATGGCCAATCCATTCCTGTGGCACTTCAATGGGGGACTGGACACCATATTTCTCCTTGGCAGACATGTTTGGGTCATCAGCAAAGACAGAAGCCCCTTTCCCCAGTGAGGCATCGTAAACTCTGCTTTCTCTTGTGAAATTAAACCATTAATTCTATCGGCGTTAATTTTTATCCTTGCTGGGAATAACCACTGCAAAAGATAAGCAACGGGTAGGGGAGGTTGGAGAAAGGATGAGAACAGCAACATATTCAGGGTCAGCTGTCTAATGTATTTATTAGAACGAGGATTTTTGGAGCCCACAGCCCTTCTTTATCAGTTGCCTCTTAAAGGTTACAGACATGTGGGGGGAAAGACGGCTATAAATCCTCGTGAAGTTTAATCAAAAGTGGCAGGCCATCTAAGAGAAAGCACCTTATTAAAGCTGTTTGCCTTCCAACTTTGTTCAGCACCGTCAACAGAACTCCATCACCAACAGGTAGCTGGCAATGGAATTAATTAAGCGAGAGTGAAATAACAGATGAATTCGGGTATTGCACCTCCAACCAGAAATTTGGCACAGGGAGCGGAGAAGTTTCTATTGATGGTGTGAATCATTCTATAGTGCATCTGAGTGAGCCCAGCACGGCTGTGGAACTGGGTTTACTAAAAAATTTAATTAGAAGAACATGTAAACTGTACTAGGGAAAAGTAGGGCACCAAATGCTGCTTTATTTATTTTATTTCACTTTTTTTCTTGTTTGTTTGTTTGCTAATTCTATCAGGAGCACCTGTGTCATTAGAAACTGCATAAACCCAAATAGCCAAGCTTTTGATTAACAGGAGGAAATCCACGAACTTTCCTGTGAAGATGATCTAAGCCACCATATTTGCCCTTTCAAGTAATTGCTCCTCCCTGGAGGACAATATTACTGCTGATGGTAATAACAAAGCAAAAATAACAATAATAATAAAAGACCCAGCATATTCTGAGCTAGTATGATGCCCCAGGTCCTCAGTACTTTACAAACATTATCTCATTTAATTCTTATAATGCTTTGAGGCAGGAATTATGAGTTCCATTAAACAGATGAGGAATTGAGGTCTGGACAGGGTTTCATTACCAGTGTCAACGAGGCGGAGTCTGTTAAACTCCAAAGCCATCCATTATATCCTTTTCTCTAGGACATGGGCTTCTTCAGAGGGCAGTGCAGGGTGCTGGGAGAAGAATCTGTCTCTGTGAGTGATGAGCATCTCTTCCATCTCCCTGCTGCTTGTCCTCTGGCTCCGGCTTGGGTCATTGCTTCATCTTGACAGTGTCCTGAACTCATAGAACCAATTCTACCTTCTATTTATTGTGATTGTCCCCGTCTTCTCTTCAGGCCCTTGATGACTTCTGTTATTACGCTCATTCTTGCTCAGCCCTTGTCCCTTAGTAAGACCATGAGACTTGGAGTCTTCCCTTCCCTTTTCTTTTCATTCCTTTCTCCTTTCTTTCTTTCCATTACATTTATTTTCCATTACATATATTTTTATTTATTTATTTTCCATTACATTGCGTTTACTTTTATTCTATTACTACATATTGGTTATAAAAATTAATGGATTTTGTTTTGGCAGACACACACACACACATCGCATACTTTAATCCTCCTCTCAAGCTACACTTTGATATCACATTTTTTGAGGGTGTTCAGTGTGTAATACACTGATCATTTTTGTCCCCTATTTTACCTACCCCTCCACCTTTCTTTTGTCTAATAACAGTCTCTCTTCTACTTTCTTCTTATATTTTTTGGATTCTACATGTTAGGGAGAACATTTGATATTTGACTTTCTTTTTTTTTTTTTTTTTTTTTTTTTTTTTTTTTTTTTTTTTTTTTTTT
>RJWM01015202.1:0-48534 GCA_004363535.1 Dasyprocta punctata
GTTTTTAAAAGGCAAAATAAAAAAAATTAAATTTTAAAAAAATTTCTTTGAGACAGGGTCTCACTGTATGGTTCAGGCTGGCCTTAAACTCACTTATGTACCACAGCCTGGCTTCGAACTCACAGCAATCCTCCTGCCTCAGCCTCCCAAGTGCCAGGATTACAGGCGTGCACCACCACGCCTGGCTTAAATAAATTGTTTTGAAACAATTATCCTTGGCTACAAGAATCAGTAGTTACAAGGATGGCGCCAGTTCAAGGTTGAACAGGCAGTTGCTAGATAGATGTCCTCATAGAAATATTTTTGTGCAAGGTTGTGGTTTTTGCAGAGTCTTTTTTGATAGTGTTTTTTATCACTCAGATACACATAAGGACTCTCCCTGGCTCTGTTTTGCTAAGGTTTGACATAAATGACTCCATTTTGATTCTGACAGCTTTCACAAATCTCTGAATGTCTTTCTCTCTTGCACTTTTCTTTGTGTTCCCCACCCAGGCAATCTTTTTTCTTTGGACAACACCTATTTTCTTGGGAAATCATTTTGATGGAGAAACGGGAAGTACAGTTTATTCAAACAGGAAATACAGAGTCCTCCAGTTTTTCATTCAACAAATACTTATATTGCTAGACCTAGTGTGATGTTAGCTGGTATGCAGAGGACAGTTGGACACAGTCTGTGCTCAGAATCCACAGAGAAAAACAGATTAGGAATAAAGGTAATTGTCACAGAGATGTCATTCTAATTGTTAACTACTGAGCATGGTCACTGTATTGATGAGGTGCTGTTCTAGCCTTTCATTTTCTTACCTGTGTGTGTGTGTGTGTGTGTTAGGCTTTGAATGACAAGCACTGAATGTCATCTCCAACCCTTTTTATTTTTTTAATTAATTAATTTATTTTTTTTTTTTGCAGCACTGGGGATCAAACTCACAACCTCACACCTGCCAGGGCAGGCACTTAAGCCACTGAGCCAAACTCCCAGCCCTAGTTTTTTGAGGCAGGGTTGCACTATGTAGCTCAGGCCAATCTTGCGCTTGCGTTGTAGCCCAAGCCGGCCTCGAACTCACAACGACAACGCTCTGCCTACCTCAGCCTCCTGAGTGCTGGGATTAAAGGCATGCGCTGATTTTTAAATTTTGAAACAAGAACTCACTAAGTTGCGCAGGTTGGCCTTGGGACTTGATGCCTCTGCCTTAGCCATTGATAAGTGGCTGAGATTACAGGCATGTTCCACCATGGCCAGCTACTTCTAAGACAAGGTCTCACCGTGCTGCCTAGGCTGAGCCAGCTACTGCACTGGCCTAAATTATTGTGTTTTGTTTAATGTGGTGCTGAGGAGAAAAGCCAGGGCCTCACGCCTGCTAAGCACGTGCCCTACCACCAAGTTACACCTCTGACCTGTCATTTTATTACTCACCCCTCACAGCAGTCCTATAAGATAAAAGCTTATTGTTATTCTCATTTTATAGGAAGTTGAGAGATGTTTTGGTTATGTGACATGACCAAATTTACAGAGATAGTAAGCATCAGAGTCACAATACAAACTTAGCCATTCTGCTCCAGAGCTGTTTTGTTGTTGTTGTTGTTGTTGTTGTTGTTGTTGTTGTTGTTTGGGTTTTTCTTGTTTTGTTTTGTTTTTTGAGAGAGGGTCTTGCTATATAGTTCATATTGGCCTTGATCTCACTATTGAGTCCAGGCTGACCTTGTGGCAGTCCTCCTGCCTCAGGTTCCCAAGTGCTGAGATTATAGGTGTATGCCACCTCCCTTGCTTTTTGGGTTTTTGGAGTTTTGTTTTGTTTTGTTTTTTGTTTTTTTTTGTTGTTGTTGTTGTTGTGGTTTTTTTTGTTTTGTTTTGTTTTTTTGAGATGGAATCCCGGGTGTTTTCCAAATGTGACTCAAACTCCTGAAGCCATGTTACCATCCTGCCTCAGCCTCTCAATCAGCTGAGGCTACAAGCACATGCCACTGTGCGCTATTAGAGCCTGTGTTGACAGATGTTGGAGGCGGAAGAAACTGACTTTCTAGAGAGTGTGGGAAACGTAACTTTTCATCTGGATATTGAAGAGTAAATAAGACTTTGTAGGAAAGAATGATGTTCAAGGTAAATGCCATTTACAAAGACAGAGATAAGAAATCTATGAAATTCTGAGCATGGTGGCACACACCTGTAATCACAGTATTCAGGAGGCTGAGGCAGGAGGAACACAGTGAGTTCCAGGTCAGCCTGGACTACATAGCGAGACTTTGTTACAAACAAAACAAAACAAAACAAACAGAAATGTATGAAACTTTTCAGGGCATGTTAAATGTTTGGTGTGACTAGAATACTTGGTGTGAGAGCTTGTGGTAGGTGGGAGATGGTGACAGTTGAGAGTCAGCATGGAGCTAAGCATGTGGCTTAGTGGCGCAGCATGTGCTGCACACGTGGGGAGCCATTGGTCCAATCCCCAGCACTGTCCTTCCCCAAAAAAGGGAAAGGCAGCAGGAGCCAAATTTGGAAGAAAACTGAGGCCCAGCCAAAGTGATGAGAAGTGGCCTGAGTAGGTGGTTCTATCAGGTAAGGAGGAAGGGACTTGGAGTAGTTTGAAAGGGTAATGGATTTATACCTTGACTTATTTCTGACTCAGTGTTGCTGGAGGCTTTGGGTTTCAAAATGTACTCTTCACTAAGCAAGGTAGTACACACCTGTTATCCCACCACTCTGAAAGACTGAGGCAAAAAGATTGCAAGTTCAAGCCCAGCTTGGGCAACTTAGTGAGACTCTGTTTCAAAAACTTAAAGGTGGGGAGTGGCTAGAGATGTAGCTCAGTGTGAAGGCCCTGGGTTCAGTCCCCAGTAACCAAACAAAATCCATTCTTTTCTCTTCTTCCCAAGGTTTGGACTCTTTTCCCTTTAAGACACGGAAGGAGCTTCAGAGTCGGAAGTCTGAGAATGAAGCCTTCACCCTGGCCGACCTAAGGCAGCTGCCGGAGCTGAACCCACCAGTACTGATGCCCAACGGGAATGTGGGGACTCCCCTGCGGGTTTTTTTGGATTTGATCCGGGCCTGCCGCCTTCCCCCTCGAATCATCACCCAGCTGCAGCTCCAGTTCCCTAAGACGGGTTCCTCTCGGCGCTACGGCAATGTGCCCTTCCAGTACGAGGACTCAGAGACTGTGGAGCAAGAGGAGCATGTGTACACAGCAGAAGGCGAGGAAATACCGCAGGGAACCTGCCTGGTTGATCCACCTGAGGACGAAGAGCACAGGGAAGAAGGGGAAAAGGAGGAGGAAGAGTCCCACTCTAGTGATGTGAGTCCGACGTGCTGTCCTGTCCCTGGTGGGAACTTAGAGGCCTCATCATTAATGACACCACTCTTCCATTGTGGTTTTTTTTTTTTGAGACAGGGTCTCACTCTGCAGTCCAGGCTGGCCTCAAACTCCTGGTAGTCCTCCTGCCTCAGCTTCCAAGTGTTGGGATTACAGGCGTGAACCACCATGCCTGGCTCCTTTCCTTGTGTTACACAAGAGTTCTTAACCTGGGGTTCTCAGGAGGGTTCCAAGGCAGGTGAAAACTCGCTGACATTGAATGTAAAACTGTATTTGTACATGGATATATGGAAAGGGTCCACAGTTTTTATCAGGAGATTCTCAAATTGGACTTCTTTTCATTCCTTCAGGAGTATAAGGATTAAGCCAGGTGTGGTGGTACATGCCTGTAACCCCAGCATTTGGGAGGTTGAGTCAGGAGAATTGCCACAGGTTCAAGGTCAGCCCCGGCTACATAGTGAGTTCAAGGCCACCCTAGACTACAGAGCAAGACCTTGTCTAAAAAAAAGCAAAAAACAAAAAAAGTGTAAGGAGAGTTCTTTTTCATAGATGACAACATAATGACCAAGAGATGTGCTGTAACTCGCTTTAGACTATCCAAGGAGGTAGAGGTAGAGCTGGGAAGCCAGTCCCCCTCACTGTTTCCCCAGCCTCTGTGCTTCCGTCCCAGGGCTGAGTGATCACCTCTGCCCTCTGACCTTGAGTCAGCAGATCGGGCACCAGCTTCTATTCTAACCCTAACAGCAAAGTCAATATTTCTTGAACTCCTTTCTCTAAGCTTGGTTTATTCATCTATAAAGCCACCTGTCTTAGTTACTTTTCTCTCACTGCTGAGACAAAATACCTGATGCCCAAAATTAGGGAAGGAAAGGTTATTTCTTGCAGTATTGGAGGTTTTAGTCTATACTCAGCTGGCTGCAAGGCAGGGTGGCATGGCTGGGGGCGGGGGGCAGCTGTCATGGCCGCCGCAAACAGCAAGGCACATACTAGCAAGATAGATTACATCACAAGCACAAAGCCGGCCTGAGCTACATAGTGTGACCCTGCCTCAAAAAATTAGGGCTGGGAGTTTGGCTCAGTGGCTTAAGCACCTGTCTGGCAGGCATGAGGCTGTGAGTTCGATCCCCCAGTGCTGGGGAAAAAAAAAAAAAAAAAAAACCGGCAAGATAGAGAAGACACCTTCTTCCCACCCTTACACTGTATGTCAGCTCCACCCCTGGGCAGGTGCTGCATTAACACCACCAATCGCAGTGCCAGACAACAAACCAATCATGAATGCTAGACTCAACCACATCCATGATTACATGAGAGCTGGCAGGGCCACAGGAACATAAACCATAACACCACCTGAGATGGGAATTGTTAGAAAACCAGTTTTATTTGGTTTTACATATACACTGGGTAAAAAGTAATATTCCCATGTTTCAAAGCTCTCAGCCCAGTGTTGTTACCATATCTTTGTTTTTGTCGTTTTGTTTTGTTTTGTTTTTGAGACAAGGTCTTGCTATGTAGTTTAGGCTAGCCTTTAACTCACTATGTGACCTCACAGCAATCCCTGTGCCTCAGCCTCCTGAGTGCTGCGATCACAGGTGTGTACCACCATGCCCAGCATGCTACCACATTTTTAGTGTGGCCCTGTCCTGGCTTTTCTGTAGCACTTGTTGCACAGTAGCAATTCCTGTGGCCTCCTGGGGTTTGGGATGGGGTTCCTGGGTTTCAAATCAGAAGTAACCCTAGCATTCCACAAGTTCAGTCAAACACCTATAAGCCTAATGTAGGATTCCAGAGACATTCCAAGACCCATTTCATGCCCTCAAAGGGACTAAAGTCTCTCCAAAGGGAGAGAACTAGTATCTGGAGAGGGTGCATAGCGTAATGAACTGGTTTGTGTGCTGCTTTGCTACTTTCTTGGTGTAGTGTCATGGGCAAATCAGTTTACTCCTCTGAATCTAGGTTCCTTCATCTGGAGAATGGGAATAGTGATATTTATTTTACAGGGTCATTAGGTTGATTAAAGAATTCAGACTGGTGAGAGACCTGTGGGCCAGGTGTTAGGACTTAATGGAGACTGTAGGACTTGCAGAACAAGGGAGATTTAACCTAGGGAGGGGAGAAGAATATGGGAGAGGAGAGCACATATTTCAGGCAAGGGAAACCTCATAGCCAAAGCACAGAGCTAAAAGTAAGTTGGACTTGTGGAAAGGAGCAAACTATGTGGAGAAATGTCAGGGGGATGGAGCGATGGGTTGCTCAAGCCTTCAAGGGCCAAATCTCTGCTGCTTCTGGAGAAACCTGAAAGAATGGAACTGAGGCCCAGTCTTACTAGCCTCCTTGCCTCAAGTCTGTCCTTCTGGGCATGAGGTCAGGAAGTAGACTGGTGGGTCACCTCTCCTACCTGTTCCCAGGATGACGACCGTGGTGAGGAGTGGGAGCGGCATGAGGCATTGCATGAAGATGTGACAGGCCAGGAGCGGACCACTGAGCGGCTCTTTGAGGAGGAGATCGAGCTGAAGTGGGAGAAGGGTGGCTCTGGCCTGGTGTTCTACACTGATGCCCAGTTCTGGCAGGAGGAAGAAGGAGGTGAGGCTATGGGTCAGCTTGCTGCCACTCTAACAAATGTGTAAGGTAACTCAGCTTCTAGGGAGAGTGATTTACTTTGGTTCATAGTCAGTTGGATCCATTTCTCTTGGGCCTGTGGTGAGGCAGCATACTGTAGGAGGAGTATGTGATGCATGAAGCCCATTTACTTCCTAGCCAGGACACAAGGAGAAAAGGAGAAAAAGACCATGGTTCCACAGTCCCCTTCAAGGACACACCCCCAGTAACCTAAAACCTCTAACTAGTTTCCATCTTTTAAAGTTCTGTCACCACCCAATTGGGAACTGTTCCTTTAACACATGGGCTGTAGGGGAATGATTAAGATCCAAATTATAGCAGGTAGGGAGGGCACCTGTTACATTTTCTTGGGGTTCTTTATTCCACCTGGAGGATTTGCCAACAGTGAACCCAAAAGAGAAGGGGAATAGTTCACCTTTATTGCTTATGAGAGACCAGTCATCCGTCCCCAGTATAGAGAGAGCACAAGTGCACTTTTCTGAGGGATAAGTAGAATGGATAGAAAATGCCTCCCCCAACTCCAGTTCTGAATACCCTTCCCAGAAGGGAGATTTGAAAATATAAACAAAACCCCCAGCTTCTGGAATATGTCTAACTGTAGCTTTAGCTCGCAATAGAACTGAGAGTCCTTAACTCACTCACCTGGATGCTTTCGTTTCCCTGCAGACTTTGATGAGCAGACAGCTGATGACTGGGACGTGGACATGAGCGTGTATTATGACAGAGGTACTGGGCAAGGGGTGGTAGTACTTGGAGGTGTGAAACTGGTGCCCGGCCCCTGAAGTGACTCTGCCAGGCATGCTTAGCAACGGCTGAGGCAGGACAGTTCCCTTGAGGTAGTCCAGTGTACAGCCAGCCCTTGCTGTCCTCATGGTATTGGTTCTAGGACCTACAGACACCAAAATCTGCAGCTCTGACCAGAATCTTCCATATGTAACAGCCTAAGCTGTTCCAACACCACTCTTTTAGGCGATGTCGCCAAACCTTTCCAAATTCTTCCCACAAGCCATTCCCAAAGGTTCTTGAACCACATGGTCAGCTTTAGTCACAGCAAAGACCCCACTCCACTGGTACCAAATTCTGTCTTGGTTACTTTTTTCTTGTTGCTGAGACAAAACACCCGATGCCCAAAATTAGGGAAGGAAAAGTTTATTTCTTACAGTTCTTGGAGGTTTCAGTCCATACTCAGCTGGCTCCAAGGCAGCATGGCGTGGCAGGGGGCGTGGGCAGCCATGCATGGCGGCTGCAAAACAGCAAGGTGCAAACTGGCAAGAGAGAGGGAAGACACCTTTAATCTCAGCATTCGGGAGGCTGAGGTAGGCAGAGCATTGTGAGTTCAAGGCTGGCTTGGGCTACAAAGCGAGTGCAAGGCCTGCCTGAGCTACATAGTGCAACCCTGCCTCAAAATACTAGGGCCAGGAGTTTGGCTTAGTGGCTAAGCGCCTGTCTGGCAGGCGCGAGGTTGTGAGTTTGATCCCTGGTGCTGCAAAAAAAAAAAAAAGAGAGAGAGAGGGAAGACACCTTCTTCCCGCCCTTACACCATATGTCAGCTCCACCCCTGGGCGGGTATAGCACTCACACAACCAATCCCAGCGAGAGACAACAAACCAATCACAAACGCCAGATTCAGCCCTGCCTTGATTACATGAGGCTTAATTGGGGGCCATCCACTCATACTATAACACTTGCAGTCTATGGCTAGTTGAATCCACAGACACAGAACCTATAGATAGGGCCTAGTACTCATCATCTATAGTAGGGTATATTGATTGCTGGCTTGGACAGAAGCTCTTTCCCTTTTTTGTGAGGAGGAAGGACACTGGACAAGGTCTGCAGGGGGCTTGGGTCTGATGGGCAGGCCCCGATGGAGTGGGATGCTCAGGAGCTTGGGATCTGGTCAAAGGTTAGTTCAGGAGCCAAAAAATAACCTGGGGCTGGGGAGAGACTGGGCTCTAATTTCATCTTTGTCATCTGTTGGGTCTGTGACTTTTCTGCACTGTAATTGCCTCATCTTTAAGATGGAAAGAGCCATGGCTCCTACTCTAACTCCTAGTCCAGTGAGAGAGATAATATAACAGGACACTGAAAATGAATCAGTAAACCTTGTGAGGGGACCCTAGAAATCTGATCCCCTCCCTTATGCTAAGAGAGTCTTCTACCACCTGGGCCTTGGTTCCCCAGATGGTGGAGACAAAGATGCCCAGGACTCGGTCCAAATGCGTCTGGAACAGAGGCTCCGTGATGGCCAGGAAGATGGCTCTGTGATTAAACGCCAGGTGGGCAACTTTGAGCGCTACACTAAGGTGAGTGAGCACTGTGCCCAGCCCGCTGATCCTCTCTTTGCCTTCTTTTCTTCTCCTTCTCCCATCCCATCCCATCTCATCCCATCCCATTTCTTGAGTTGTCCTCTCTTTCTTACAGGGCATTGGCCGGAAGGTGATGGAGCGGCAGGGCTGGGCTGAGGGCCAGGGCCTGGGCAGCAGGTGCTCGGGGGTGCCTGAGGCCCTGGATGGTGATGGCCAGCACCCCAGATGCAAGCGTGGATTGGGGTGAGTGTGGCCAAGGGAGTTTCCAGGAGCCTAAGCCAACCTTTCAGCTGTGTCCCGGAGTCCCTGTTCCCACTGGCTTTGGGATACGTGCTGGGTACTCCCAGATAATGAACTTTAAAGCAGAGTTAGAAGGAAAAAGTGGATCTGACACTTTTCTCTTTGTCTTAGACTAAACCCTAAAGGTTAACAGGGTCATTGATCCCCCAGTTATTGCCCCCAGTCTGACTTTGGACTTGATAGTTGTGAGGGAGTCTATGCTGATAGAGTGAAAGTTGTATATGAGGTCCCTTGTTGCTGACAATGGATAGATCAGAGATTTAAAGCTTTCCATCTTGTGGTTTTACTACTACTATTATTTTGTTTTTTGATGCAGGGTCTCATTATGTAGCCCAGGCTAGCTTTGAACTCATGGTGATCCTCCTGCCTCAGCCTTAAAGCTTTCTATCTTGGGACTGGGAGTATGGTTCAGTGGTACAGGGCTTGCCTAACATCCATACGGACCTGGGTTCAATCCCCAGCAGTGCCAAAATACAAAAACCCAACAGTCTTTGAGACAAACCAGATATGAGTAGCTACTTCCCTGCCCGTTCCCAGCCCCTTCGCTAGGGTTTCAGAGAGAGCCGCACTCTTCATGAGACCCCTTTTTTATCCAGTTACCATGGAGAGAAGCTACAGCTATTCGGGCAACTGAAGAGGCCCCGTGGAACTGGCTTGGGGCTCATCTCCACCATCTACGATGAACCCCTACCCCAGGATCAGGGGGAGTCACTCCTCCGCCGCCAGCCACCAACCAGCATGAAGTTTCGGACAGACACGGCCTTTGTGAGGGGTTCCAGTTGGTCCTCAGGTCGCCCTTCGGAACCTGAGTGAGGAGTGGGGTTTCCCTGACCAGGATCACACACAGCTACAGGATGGCAGGCCTCTGAGCAGGCCTTGCCCATTGCTGAAGCAAAAATGAATCTGGGAGCAGCAATCGGTGCTGGTTATTCACAGCGCTTAGTTCAGAGCCTGCCTATCGGTTCTCTACCTCAAGGACATTTTTACAAAAAGCCCGCTTCCCTTGGGTATAAGGGTTTAATAACCTCTCCCAAGTCCCAGTTTGGGCTTGCCCTGGACACGAGAAGCTGGGCTGCAGTTTTCCTTGGGCATCTGAAGGAGGTCACTGTAAAAGCCAGATTGAAGGGGAAAGGATCGGAAGAGGGAAGAATCGCGGCACTGTTACGAGAAAATCCTGGGATGGGCCCTCCGCTTCCAACCTCACTGGCTGGGTCCTGGCCGCTGCGAGAGGTGACCCGAGGTCTGCAGCGTAATGACAGAATAAAAACTATTATAGTAGCACTTTGCCGTCTCTTGTAATTCGGGCCTAGAGGAAGGCCTGGGAAATCGCAACTGAGGATGAGGAACCCACGCAAGACCAGTCCTCCGGCAGAAGAGCGGCTGCTTGGCCACGCCCTGCCGCGTTACGTCTCCATCCGGTGGGGGCGGGACTTCCTTTGCGCGTCCCGTCGTTTCCGACGCCGTCCGGAAGTCGGGAACTGGTCCTGTCTGTACCGGGCTATTCACTAACCTGGCGCGTGTTCCCGCCGTTCTGCTTTAGGTGGTCTGGCACCGTCATCAGCCCTATCGAATTGCGGGTGAGGCGTTCCTCGCCCTCAGTGTTGTCTCCTGGCGAGGTTTCCCGCACTGTTTTCCCACTTGCCTGTCCCGCTCCGCACCGGCCTGCGTTCTGCCCATGGCGGCGGCCGCTCCGGCCACAGCCTTCGGACAGGCGGTGATCGGTCCCCCCGGCTCAGGAAAGACAACGTACTGCCTGGGCATGAGTGAGTTTCTGCGCGCGCTGGGTCGGCGCGTGGCGGTGGTGAATCTGGACCCGGCCAACGAAGGGCTGCCGTACGAATGCTCAGTGGACGTGAGCGAGCTGGTGGGGCTGGGCGACGTGATGGATGCGCTGCGGCTGGGGCCCAACGGTGGCCTGCTGTACTGCATGGAATACCTGGAAGCCAACCTGGACTGGCTGCGTGCCAAGCTCGACACCCTCCGCGGACACTACTTCCTCTTCGATTGCCCCGGCCAGGTGGAGCTCTGCACACACCACGGTGCCCTGCGTAACATCTTCTCTCAGATGGCTCAGTGGGACCTCAGGGTGCGTCTCGTGTCGGGCAGGCCCATTTTGCTGATGGAGCAAATGAGACAGGGAGGAGGACAGATGCCACGCCCCCATGTCACACAGCGAGGTAGGGACTGAGTTGTTTTAAAGTAAGACAGTTATGAATTCGAATTTTGGCTCTGCCATTGACTCGCTGTGTGGTAAATAGTGTCTTTTGAATTTCGGTTTTCTAGTCTGTAAAACGGACGTGTTAGTACTGAACTTGGGATTTTTAGAAAAACGGAAGAGGATATATGGCTAGTGGCAGGGCGATTGTTAAGTTGGCAGGCAGAAGTAAGTGAAAGTACAGAGGCAGGTGGAGTGGGGCTTGTAGCTGTTGCCCACTGGGAGGCTCAGTGCAAAGCATCTGTAACAACAACAAAAAAATGCCCATATGTACCAACTCCCAATGATGAATGTATTCCTATGTACTGCAAACATGTACAAATAAAAAAAAAACTATATATATATATATATATATGAATATAAAATGCCCACATCTCCTGGGAGGAGAATATGATGATGATTGTTAGAACAAAACAGAAGCAGAAAGATAGCATTCCAGAAGGCTTATACTCACTCTGTGTCCTCAAGCCCCCAGTCTGGTGTGAAAAACATAAAGGAACTTGATGTTCCCTGTCTCCTCGGGTCACTGTCACCCTCTCTTTCCCTCCTAGTTGACTGCTGTTCACCTTGTGGATTCTCACTACTGTACCGACCCAGGCAAGTTCATTTCAGTACTGTGCACCTCCCTGGCCACCATGCTGCATGTGGAGCTGCCCCATGTCAACCTCCTTTCCAAGATGGACCTCATCGAGCACTATGGGAAGCTAGGTAAGAGCTGCTGTTTCCAGCAGGCAAGGAGGAGAGCAGCAGTTGGGCTACAGTAAAGCACAGATCTCAGTTGAAGGAAGCTGCCTTTGGGACTGTGCATGGCCTTGTGATACTGGGTACAACAATCCCGAATTCTGTCCTTGTACTTTGTGTCATTCTGTACTAAATACTATTATAGGTTTTGGAGATGAGCGACAATTGATGACATGTGTTTAAAGGAAATAAAACAAGATGATAGGACAGTGAGTGGCTAGGAGTAAACAGTGTCTCAGTGATCTGAGGCAGTGGCATCTGAGCTGGCATCTGAACGTGGCGTGGAGCCAGCTAAAGGCAGACTGTCCTAGGCAGAGGGTTCAGTAGGGATAAAGGTTTTGTCGTTAGTTTTTTGAGACAGGGTCTCACTATGCAGTTCAGGCTGGCCTTGAACTTACTATGTAGTAGCCCAGGCTGGCCTTAAAACTCAGAGTCCTTCTAACTCAGCCTCCCAAGTGCTGGGATTACAGGTGTACACCACCATGCCCAGCGAGGCTTTGTCTTTGTTTGGGTTGCTATAATAAAACATTATCAACTGGACTGGGGGGGTCCAAGATCAAGGGCACTAATAGACCTAGGGTGTGGTGACAACAACATGTGCTCCTAGCTTGTACCTAGTTGCTTTGATGGCCATATCCTCATATGGCAGAGACAGTAGAGTCAGGACAGGCATAAGGTGGGGAAAATTGAAGGAGAAGCAAGCTGATATGAAGCAGGAAAATTGTCTAATTCCCCAGTGGTCAGCACTTTTTCCTTGCAGAATTGGTGTCCTGCTGTGCTGGAGGCATCAGTTCCCCAAACAGTCTCCAGCCGGGAGGGAACCTAGAGAATAACAGCTAGATGACCAGCACGTGAGCTGGGATAATGCTGATAAAGTGACATGAGGGGATTTGTCCAGGGAGGCTGACCAGCAGTCAGGACATGGAGGGACGTCAATACTTCAGAGGAACAAACTCAGCACAGTTCCTCCACTTACCTTAGGACAGAGTAGGGAGCTTAGTTTTCTTCTTTTAGTGAGAAATTATTCACAGAATTGAATCACATACCTCAGAACACCTATTCTGGCCTCCTCACTTTACAGTAAGAAGGAACTGACCCAAAGAGAGAACATCGTTTACCCAAGAGGCCCCACTAGTAGGATGCGATTAAACTTGACCAGCATCGACAGAGTCTTACAGCGTGTGGGGCCCTGGGGGTTTGAGCTGACTGTGAGCTGCTTGAGACGAGGACTAAGCATGGTTCCCAAGCCTGTTTGACACTGGTATTTACTATTATTGCTCAAGCACTTCTCTGTATCAGACACTGGAGTGTATGCCATTTAATCCTCACAACAGACCCATAAGGTGGAGACCTGTCTGGATAGCTCGTAAATGACACAGCTAGCAGGGAAAACCAAGTATTTTCTTCTTAGTAATTTCATGTCCCTGCAGCAACAAATATTTGAATGAAGAAAGGTAAAGGAAAAGAAAGAGAATATGGTCCTATTTCTCAGGTGTTATTGTGGGTTTTTTGTTGTTTTTGTCTGTCTGTCTGTCTGTTTGCAGTGCTGGGATTGAATCCAGGGCTTTGTGTATGCTAAGCACATGCTCTACCAATGAGCTACACCCTGAGTATAGTCCTAGTATGACGCCAGCTGCTCTTAAAGCCTGCTTTCTCTCCTTAGCCTTCAACCTGGACTACTACACAGAGGTCCTGGACCTCTCTTATCTGCTTGACCACCTGGCTTCCGACCCTTTCTTTCACCACTACCGCCAGCTCAATGAGAAACTGGTACAGCTCATTGAAGACTACAGCCTGGTCTCCTTTATCCCTCTGAACATACAGGTACTGGGTACTGAGAGACCTTGTCCCTTGGTCCTAGACTGTGATATTCCTGGGACTCACCAGCCAAGAGCACAGAAAGCTTTAAGGGCCTGACTGGTCTTAGTCCTGGGCATGACTCTCATCAAGCCCCCCTGTTTTCTGGCCCTGGGACTTTCATGGGCAGGATTCTAGTAATGAGGGTGGACCAAACTTTTGCCTGTCTGTTCTGTATCATTGGGTTCTCTCCCTATGAAAATGGAGGAGTCAAGAAAGTCATCCATAAGGCCCTTGACCAGGACCAGGGACAGATATGTTGGGCCCATTCAGCTGGGCAATGGTGTTGACTTTGTAAAGCCATCTCCTGTGCCTTTCGCCTTGCTCCCTGCAAAGATAGCCTGGGAGACACAGGTGCATGTTAGGTTCCTTTCTGCAGTGGGTGGACCTGAGCTAACTTGTATCTGCCCTTTCTAATGCCACCCTTTTCTCTCATAAGTTGGTAGGATGGCGTCTACAATAGGAATAAATCCAGGGGACCAGGTATATACAGAAAAGCTCAGTGTTCCAATGTGAGTGGTAGGTAGTCAGGAAAGACGGGACTTAGCCAAGTCTCTGGGGACATTTAGATCTGCACGAGGCTAAGAAAACTCTGTGTACAGAGGCATCACGAGACGAGATCAAGCAGATGTTTTTGGAGATTGTTGGCAGGTTCTGTTTCCCTCACAGAAGTGTTTCTCTTCCCTGCTCAGGACAAAGACAGCATCCAGCGAGTCCTGCAGGCTGTGGATAAAGCCAATGGCTACTGTTTCGGGGTCCAGGAGCAGCGAAGCCTGGAGGCTATGATGTCAGCCGCAGTAGGAGCCGACTTCCATTTCTCCTCGTATCCTCGCTGCCTAACTTCACTCACTTCCTACCACAGCTGGGAGGGTGAGACGTGGGGATTGAGAATGGCCACAGGAGGTGCGCTCACCACCCTTGGGGGTGACTGCTGTCCTACTGACCAGTTGGGCATGAAGGTCACTGTCGTTTTTATGTGCCAAGACTGATCTGGTAGAAGGCTGCAGGGGGATAGCAACAGAAGAGCAGAAAACACAGAGGCCTAGCAAAGAAAAGACATTTTGTCACTAGGGAGAAGGACAAGGGCTTTGGTTTGGTGGTGTGTTGTCTGTGGAGAGAGGAAAGGGAGATGCCGAGGTGTGGGGAGGCAGGCAGGACAGGGCAGGGAGGGTCCCGAGTGTTCGTCTGAGGAGCATAGCCTCAGCTCATGGGTGGTCGGGAGAGCCGTGTTGATGCGGGGTGTGTGCGTGTGCGTGAGGTGGGTTGGCCTTTTTTACTCCTGGTACTGAGGATTGAATCCAGGGCTCTGCATATACTGAGCAAGTGCTGTACCACTCGGCTACATCCTCAGCCCCCAGCCCTTTTGTAGCCCAGGCTGACCTTGAACTCAAGATGATGTTCTTGCCTCAGCCTCCTGAGTGCTGGAATAAGAGGTGTACGGCACCATACTGGCTCTCAGCCCCTTCCTTCCTTCCTTCCTTCCTTCCTTCCTTCCTTCCTTCCTTCCTGTGTGTGTGTGTGGTATTGGGGATTCAACCCATGTCCTTTGTACTGAGCTGTACCCCTCTCTGCCCATTTTTTATTTTAAGACAAGGTCTGGCTAGTTTGCCCAGGCCAGGTTCAAACTTGCAATCCTCCTGCCTTATACACCCCAGTAGCTGGGATTACAGGCACTTAGCACCTTGCCAGACTCAGGTGTGCATTTAGGAAAGCCCCACTAACTGTGCATTCAAGGGATGCGATTAGGAGGCAGAGACACTTCTTACTGTCTTGCTAGGTGAGAAAAGGTGAAACCTTTGTAATGAGAATAGAAAGAAGAATATATATTGGATTAGAAAAATAAGGAGATAGACTGCAAGAATTAGTGACTGAGTGGTTATTTTTTAAGTACTGGGGATTGAACCCAGGTCTTTTGCACTAAGCTACATCCCCAACCCTTTTTATTTTCGTTTTTTAGTTTTTTCTTCTGGTGTTTTGAGATAGGGTCTCACTGTGTAGCCCAGGTTGGCCACAGACTCACAGAGGTTCTCCTGCCTCAGCTTCCCAAGTGTTGGGGGTCACAGTTGTGCACCACCACACCTGGCTCCTTTTTATTCTTTGAAACAAAAACTCACTAAGTTGCTAAATTGCCCAGGCCAGACTAGAACTTGTTATCCTCCTACCTGAGCCTCCCGGAGTGTTGGGATTATAGGTGTACGCCTGTACAGTTATGGCACAGTTGCAGGTGGAACAGTATTCAGACCCCCAGTTTCTGCCATAGACAGTAGAACAACTGGTTCTTCTAGTGCCTGAGACAAGAGGGGAGAAGGAGGGCTGCATGAGTCAGCTGGAGGATGAGAAGCAGCAGACCTTCTGTGTTTGGGGGACCATTATAATCCAGAGCTGTCTTCAGAGGCATCTGGACCTTTGGAGCTGGGTTAGTGGCCGGTAGGGGTGTCACTCAGCTCGTGC
Organism: Dasyprocta punctata; assembly: GCA_004363535.1. NCBI lineage: Eukaryota > Metazoa > Chordata > Mammalia > Rodentia > Dasyproctidae > Dasyprocta > Dasyprocta punctata. The sequence goes on from RJWM01015202.1 coordinate 15,792, forward strand.
AAGCCATGTGCATGGTCCAGAAGCCCAGGCCCTGCAGGCTGATGACCTCAGAGCTGCAGCATCTACCCAGGATGCTAGGTACAAGGGAAAATGAGTGTAGATGGAAATGATTTCAACCAACATTTACTGCACTGTTTCGAGCCCTTCCGCATGTGGGAAACAAAACTCACAAGAACAGACACGTTAGAGATGATGGCAGGAGAGCACATGGCCCGATGAAAGGACGAGGCATGACCACAGTCAGTGAGCTGTCACTGTCCCTTTGCCAGGATGATCTGTGCCTTCTGTCTCCATTTTCCTGTTCCAAGAGAGACAGGAGGCACCTTAGGACCCAAGCAGAAATTTGTCATTTTCTTTGAACTTCCCAAAGTCTTTCCCATGGTAGAAAAACAGAAGAGATTAGGCACTTCATGGTCATTGTCTCATTTGATCCTCGTAACAACTCATATTTTACAGAGGAGAATAAGCAAGTGGTAAAATTAGGATTCAAACCCTGTCTGTCTGGTCCCAGAATATGTGCCATAGCACAGAGCTGGTAAGAGTGTGGGGGAGAAGGAAATGCACGAGCATTTGGGGCTCAATGCTCTGGATGTGCCTCAAACCCAATGAGCCCCTCTTAGCTGTAGCTCCAATCGGGAGGAAAGGTGAGGGACGGGAAGAGTCCACTAGACGTGCTCAGAGGGTGCATGTCAGTAGATGCCAGACCCTGCCCAGCCAGTCCTCTGTCTGTGCTATTGACCTTGATGCGTCCGCCCTCAGCACACTGGGCATCCAGGAGAAGTACCTGGCACCCTCCGAGCAGTCGCTGGAGCAGGAAGCCATGCAGCTGTAGCCACACACTGGACCAGAGAGCAGAATGTGTAACCAGCGCTGGGGAACGTGGAGGCTCCTGGGGAGCAGCCAACAGCCAGCCGGCCGCAGATCCAAAGCTGAGTCCTCCAAGCAGTGCGAGGAGGCTGGCAAGGGGACACTGAGCCCTGCAAAGGACTCTGGACAGAAAGCCAGACCGAGGGCAGAGCACCCACCGCACCCTCCCTGGGATCCTTCAGCTCTGGACCCTGCCACCAGGAAGCTGAGAGCCATCTCCACTTGGGCTGTATTGCAGTGTGCTATAATACAAGAGTTTACTTGCTACTTTTTGTGCCTTCCAAACTTTTCTTCAGTCCTCCAGGCCCAGGGGTTAGGGCAGAAGAAGAGAACGTCACTGTCCCTCTGGAGAGTCATCTTTCTCCATCCTAGCCAGCATTTCTCCAGGGCACAGGACCCCTCCCACACCCACCTGTGGTGTTTTGTTAATACTTAGTTCTAACAGGAAGCCTCTGGCTGAGTCTCCACAGGTAGCGCTTCCTGACTGGACTATATTTAGTAATGTTTTGTTTTTACTGTATTTATTTTATCCTATTTCTAGCAAGTATTAACTAGTCAAGGTTTAAAAGATTAAAAAGCTTACTTCAAAAATGAAATAATTTAAGCCAGGTGTGGTGATGCATACCTGAAATCCCAGCACTCAGAAGGCTGAGGTAGGAGGATTGTTGCGAATTCGAGACCAGCCTGGGCTATAAAGTGAGTTCAAGGCCAGCCTGAACTGCATCGTGAGACCCTGTCTCAAAAAAATAGGGCCGGGGATTTAGCTCAGTGGCGTAAGTGCCAGCCCGGCAGAGGTGAGGTTGTGAGTTTGATCCCTGGTACCAAAAAATAATAATAATAATTTATGCAAAATGAGTTGTCTAGAGGAAAATATTGAGTAATAGGAGAGTTATTATAAGGATGTGATAAAAGCTGGGAAATACTGCTCTGCTTCTGCTGTTCTAGCTGGTGGGGAGTGCAGTTCATATTTTCATCCAGTAGGCGGCACCCCAGACTTACTTTTGCAGCTGTTGTCTGAAGAACCTGATGGCCTTGATGAAGTTATTACCGCCAGGAGTCTTATTTTTAGGCTGTTAAGCCTTTTTTTGTTTTGTTTTGTTTTGTTTTCCCTGCACTGGGCATTGAATGCAGGGCCTTCCATATGCTAGGCAAGCTCTCCACTACTGAGCTGTACCCCAGCCCTTTCCGTTTTGTTGAGACAGGGTCTTGCCAAGTTGCCCAAGCAGCCCTCAAGCTTGTACCCCTCCTGCCCTCAGTTCCCTGAGCAGCTGGAATTACAGGTGTGCGGCACCACACCAGTAGGCTTGGTATTTTAGAGTGCTTCCACATGTTATCCTCATGGAGTTCCCACAGTGCCCTGTAGAGCTGGGCGGGTGGGGGTGCCTATCGCTAAACCATTACCATCTTATTGGGAGGAAACAAGGATGAGGGGGCTGGACTTCAGTGTCTGGCTTCCAGGCCCTCTTTGCTGACTGAATTGTGTGTGTCCCTCATTTGGTGAATTTACTGATGAAAAGTTACAGTCTTTGGTCTGGGGATGTAGCTCAGTGATAGAGGGTTTGCCCAAGAAGGTAGGGAGGGGGAAAGGTGGAATGTAAGAAAGAAGGAGTAATTATACTCCTTCATCCCACAGATTTTTTTTGAGACAGGGTCTTGCTATGTAGTGCAGGCTGTCCTTAAACTCACTATGTAATCCGGGCTGGCCTTGAACTTATGGCAGTCCTTCTGCCTCAGCCTCCCGAGTGCTGGGGTTACAGGTGCGCACCACCACACCGGGTTCCCCAACACATTTTGTAGGAGAAAAAATTTAGGTACCGAGAGGTGATTTATGACTACTGATTCATATATCAAGGGGAAGATAGGTTACTGGTTGTTTGGGCAGTTGGAGAATTCATTGGCAAATCCATTCTGAAATGGCATAGAAATAGGGCTGACTGATCCTTTTGTCCCCGATTCAGCAGTCACAGCTGAAGATAGAAGAGTGAGGGGCTGTGAGGAGGCCCCTGTGCCTGGAGCGGTCTGAAAGCAGGCAGCCTCGGCTCCCACGCTTGTCTGCAGAGGGGATAATAACCGGGTGCTGCCTCCCCTGCCTCTTTCATCTGAGGAGTTCAAAGAATCTCACACCTATTAATACTCTGCCCAGCAGGTGGGGAGTACTCACAGAGCAGGCCAGGGAAACTGAGGCAGGAGGCACAGCCTAGGGCTGGCTGTGAGTCACCTGTGAGACCTGGAACCCAGGAAACCTGACGCCCAAGCTACTGGGCAAATCCTTCCTTGGGGCCTGAGGGTGGGTGCTGCGCTTTCCAGGCTGTCAACAGCTGCGGTCAGGGTATGCTGTTCACCCGCCCAGAGGCCCGCGCTCACCGGCTGCAGAGGCCAGGCCGGATGACGCCATTTCTGGCTTTATGGTCTCACATGCAAGCACCCTCAGCATTTATTCAAAATGGGTGGAAATAAATCAGAACTTTATTTTCAGGCCTTTATGTAACAGCAAGGGTGTTTTCTTCCTCAAAACTCGTAGTGGGCTTGTTTGTTTGTTCATTTTGAGACAGGGTCTCACTGGCCTTGAATTCACAGTGATCTTTCTGCTTTAGCCTCCTGAGTGCTGGGGCTACAAGCGTGCGCTGCTGCATTAGGCAGTAAATGTAGTTTGTGATAGTGAAAAGACTTTCTGCCCCCTCTGCATACACTGAGGTGATGAGCAGGGGGACACACAATGCAGAAAGGGCGGATTCCTGGCTGCCCCACCTCGTTCAGTGCTAAGTGTGCAGGATGAGGGAAAGAGGAAAGACCCATCTCCCAGGAGGGCAACCAACGTTAGATTGGTTTTTCCCTTGGTTAAAATAGAAAAGTAAAAAACATGGACAATGAAGAGAAAGTTAAGTCATTCACAATCCTATAACAGAAACAAACGTTAATATTAAAGACCTTTTTAAAATTATTTTTTCAATACTGGGGATCAAACCTAAGACTTCACACAAACTACATTTTTATCCCCTGCCTTTTTTTTTTTTTTTTTTTTTTTTTTTTTTTTGGTACCAGGGATTGAACTCACAACCTTGCACCTGCCAGGCAGGTGCTTAAGCCACTAAACTAAATCCCCAGCCCTCACTGCCTTTTTTTTGAGACAAGATCTTGCCTCAAACTCATGATCCTTCTTCAGCCTTCCATGTAGCTGGGATTACAAGTGTGTGCCATCAGGCCGGGCTATAAAAACCTTCTTAATAATAATATTCAGTGGTGTGGCTAGAACCTTATCTATGCAGATTCCCATAGTTAGCCTAAAGATCATTAGCAAGTTTTGACTATCACAGATGATGGCTAGCATAACATCTTTGTACGCAAATCTTGTCTGAGTCTCTGATTTTTAACTTATAAAGTCCTAGAAATGAAATGACTGCCATTGTCCAGGTTCTTGAGTGGTATTACCAAAGTGCTTTCCAGAAGTGTCCTTTTACTTCTCACTGATGGCGTCATCCTTCCTGGGCATCCCTGCTAACTCACGTTAGACTCCTCTTCATTTCCTGATGAGACACCAGCCACCAGCCGCAGGACGCTAGGACGGAACTGAAGAACCCACGTGTCATTGCGAAGGTTCCCAGCTTGACGAAGAGGCTTAGGAGAGAGGGTGAGGCCCTAAAGCCCCAGAGCTGAGGCAAGTAAATCAGTCTGCCTGAATTAGCAAAATGCTTGCCCACAGTTGGCTCAGCACAGGAAGTCTGATCTCATTAGGGTCTATGGGAAGAAGAACAGGAAGGTAGATTTGAGGGGTTTTTCTGCCGTTTCCCAAGAACCCTGGCAGAAGGGAGCCGCTCCAAACCCATGCCAACACTAACATCTGTACTGGCTGCCTCCCTTCCTTTTCTCTTACCCCTGGTTACTAAGCCCTTCCCTGCTAATCTGGCCACCCAGCCCCTCTTCCTGTCCTGTTGGGAAGAGAGAAGTCCAGATTAGCACATGCTACTGTGCGTCAGGCCTGCTGCTTCCAAGCCCCTGGCTCCTGCGCTTGCAGCCAGGGAGTTAACTCCAGGCAGCTCCAGAGCCCAGGTGTCCAGGCACGCTAAGATTGAGCAGGTTGATGGATGGACTACGGATTTGGGGGTCCAACATTGGTGGGAAACGATGAGTGCTGGTTAAAACTTAGCAAGATTTTAATTTTTGTCTTTCTTATTCCAAAGCCCCAAAGCAGATGTGGGGGAAGATGAGAGGCCTCTTGAAAAACTATCCCAAGTAGAGCCAAGTATGGTGGCACATACCTCTAGTCCCAGTTGCATAGCTACTCATGAGGCTGAGGCAGGGTGATCAGTTGAACCCAAGGGTTCAAGGCTAGGCAGGACACCAATGAGATCTTGTCTCAAAACAAAACAGGTGTGGGGCATGGTGCCTGTAATCCCAACACTCAGAAGTTGAGGCAGGAGGATCTCAAATGTGAGCCAGCCTGGACGTAGACCTTGTCTCAAAAAGAGAAAAAGAAATGTCCCCTGTACTTCCCCTTGTCCTAGATCATCATCTCTTAAGTTCTTCCCATGTTTTAATCCTGGAACCTCCACATTACTTTGTGGAGTTACAGAAACAGCCAAGAAGGGAGACAGGACGTGAGTAAGGTTTCCTCCAATTTGTAAATTATACCTTTTGAGATAAAGTCCATCCCCTCTATATTCAGATAAGAAGACTTCAGGTTAGTCTGCAGGAAAAAATGGATCAGATTTTCTCCCTCCTCTCTCCTTCCCTTCCTTATATCCTTCCCGTCAACAAATACCTACTCGCAGATTTAAATGCTGTGCCTACTCACAGATTTGCAGAGTCCTGCTTTGGAGAGGCTAGGATATCCCTCTTATCTCTAGACAAAGAGTTCAATTTCCCAGAGCTGTAAGGAGAAGATTGGGCAGAGATGAGATGTGAGTCAGCCTCTGATGCCCCAGGTTGACATACCTGTCTGCGGCCCTCACAGGCATTACTGGCTTAGACTTGGGGGGGGGGGATCTTGAGGGGAACCTAGGGGTCACCCTGCAGAACCTGCCTTCCTCTCCCCACACAGAGCAGGAATGGGGATGGGTAGGCTTTGTGGACAGGGTGAGGAATTCAAAGGAACAAAGAACAGAACTGGGTTAGAGAAATTTAAGTTTGGTGAGTAAGCCAGAAGTCTGCCCACTTCACATTTAAGACATTAAGCTTCTGGAGCTAGATTGAGAGTAGTGTAGAAAGGCTTTCTTGAGTCTTAGGAAGTTCAAAACAGGCACAAGGAAGCACAGCATACTGTGCTTCTTCTCAAACTTTCTTTTCCTTTCCTTCTTTCCTTCTCTTGTTTGCTTGATTGCTTGCTTGCTTTCTTTGTTTGTCTCTGTTTCTCTCCCCTTTCTTCCTTCCTTCCTTGAGACAGGCTCTCACACAGTCCAGCCTGGCCTTGAACTTACTTTGTAGCCCCGACTGGCCTCAAACTTGTGATAGTCCTCCTGCCTTAACCTCCTGAGTGCTGGGATTACAGGCATGTGCCACCATGGCTAGCTGACACATAGACAATTGTGTAACCTTGGTTTTGAGGTTATTTTGCAGCCTAAGCCTCAGTTTTCTGATATGCAAAACAAACAGTAATTTGTATTGCTGTTGGTCACATCAGCTGCTATTATTGTTCCACTTTGATAGGGGGCAGTGCTGTTGATGAGAAGAGCAGTCTTTTTTTTTTTTTTTTTTTTTTTTTCCTGGCAGTACCGGGGATTGGACTCACAACCTCGCACCTGTCAGACAGGTGCTTAAACCACTGAGCCAAACTCCTGGCCCTGGTTTTTTGAGGCAGGGTCGCACTGTGTAGCTCAGGCCGGCCTTGCGCTCACGTTGTAGCCCAAGCCGGCCTCGAACTCACAACGCTCCTCCTACCTCAGCCTCCCGAGTGCTGGGATTAAAGGCATGCGCCACCATGCCCGGCTTGAGAAGAGCAGTCTTGGTGCAAGCATCTGAGGTCAGGTTTTCCTGGAAAGGCATGGGAGATCAGGACACTGGACATGTGTGTGTGTGTGTGGCGACAGCATGGAGGAGCACCTTGCTTTTCTGGAAGGAGTCCCAGTGGCCTCCCTGACCCCAGTGCCTTGGTTCCCTGAGGAACCTGGTTGGTGCAGAAGGTGTCTTGCCATCTGACACCTGCACCTGTGGGACTACAGAGCCAGTTTGGCTTTGCCCTCTGTAATAACTACATATAAGAGAATAGAAAGAACACCTTTTGTCAAGAATTCTAGGTTACAGGCCAGGAATTTAGCTCAGTGGTGTAAGCACCTGCCTGGCAAGCATGAAATCATGAGTTCAATCTCTGGTACCAAAACAAAAAAAAAAAAAAAAAAAAAAAAAGAATTTTAGGTTGCAAGTTTTCCCTATACCAGTATTCCTCACCACACACATGGGATTGGACCCAGGGCCTTTGTGCTTAGATGTATCTCCAGGTACAGCCCTTTTTTGTTGTTTGTTTATTTGTTTGTTTTGTTTTGGTTTTTTGTTTGTTTGTTTGTTTTGTTTTGTTTTGTTTTTGAGCATCTCATTAAATTTTCCAGGCTGGGATTGAATTTTCCATCTTTCTGCCTCAGCCTCCCAGAGTGCTGGCATTACAGGTGTGCACCACCTTGCCCTGCTACCGCTAGGATTATTGGGAGGAAAAGATTTTCACAAGCCCTGGGCCTGTTCCTTGGGGATAATCTGACAGTGCAGAAAGGACAGGGCTGGGGTCACATGTATCTCTGTGAATGTGGTCTCTGGGCAGCTCTTCCTCATCCCTGGGTCAGCCATTTCTCCATTTCCATAAAATAGGATGTGGCTCAAACCTTGTGGCCAGACATTTGGAAGGATGATTTTAAACTCAAGATCTGAGCACTTTGTAGTGCAAACCTTGCTGGAATCACTGTAGAAAGACAGGAGGCATAATGGGACAAAGTTACCATTTATAGAGCACTCTGAGAGAAATAAACAGAAGACATGGCTCCAAACGCAGAGGTAATATCAGGTAGATAGGAAATTATAACTGAATAAACACATCTTACATAAATGCAAGGGTAAGCCAGCGTGTCCAAGGTTCTGTGTATGTGTTAAAGAAAGGGTGGCTTGACAAGTTTTTACCTAACTAGCTTTGAAATTTGGAAGATTAAAAGAATATGATCAAGTGGAAGGGATGAATGGCCACCATAAAATTTCCTGTGAAACTTGGCATTCTTCCCTGCTCTGCCTTCTGGGACAGTCATGTGTGTGCATGTGCATGCACGCACTGGGGTCAAACAGCAATTTGTGTGTGCTAGGCAAGAGCTCTGCCACTAAGCTACACTCCCAGCCTCAAGACAGAGTTTTTAAAATTGAGGTACAATTTACACACTTCTACAGTGTGCAGTTCAGCTTATATTAACCAAATCGTGCAACTGTCCACTCTATTTAGAACATTTCACCATCCCAAAGAAACCCCGTACCCATTAGCCATGGAACTGAAATTTTGAAATGTCATCTCTAGACCAGGAAAAGACGGTTTACTGAGAGTTTTGTTTCTCTCTCTCTCTCTCTCTCTTTTCTTTTCTTTGAGATAGGATTCCCGTTATATAGCCCAGGCTGGTCTTGAATTCACAGCGATCCTCCTGCCTCATCTGCTCCCAAATGCTGAGATTACAGGTGGTGTGTACTATACCTGAGTTTTTTGTTTTGTTTTGTTTTGTTTTTTTAATGTCACAGACAGAAAAGTCTGAGACCATTGTAATCAGAAGCTGCTGCCTAAACCAGCTCAAATCTAGCTCTAATAGACGTCTGATTTGATGGTTTTTCAGCTCACAGTAGCTGTTTTTGAAAGCCTTCAAGATCAATACACCACCTTGGGCAGCTCATTTCTTTCCACACAGGGCAACCTTGAATGGTCTGAAGCCAACAGGCTGGAGCCAGAGGCTGAGAGAAAAGAAGGAAGTTCTTTTCCCAGGACCTACCCCATTAAGAGAAAGTCACCAGACCTGTCTGGTGAGAGAAACCAGGTCTCGTCCAGAGCTGTCAGGAGTCACCTGGCCCTGGCCCAGAGACACGAAATGAGGGCAGAAAAGGGAACCTGGAAGGTATCGGAGGGTCTCTACAGCCTCCCCTATAGAATTAGGAGCTGTGATGTGAGCCCTGCAGTTGTGAGTCCCATGGATGTGGCCAAAGTCGGCCGGATGAGGCTGGACTGAGTTCCGTGTCTGGCAGCAAGGCTGCTCCTCCGTGCTGGGCCTGGCCGATTATTTTGCTTGGGCACAGAAATGCTGGATAAACCCTAGACTTCCTGATGCTGACAGGGCTGAGTAACAGCTAACACGCATTGGGCAGGTACCACGGTTACATCACAGGCGTTTCTCTTCTCCAACTTCACAGCAACTCCAAGAGGGAGGTAGCGCTTCAACCCTCAGCCTCACCCGGCCCCACGAGTAAGCCCCAAAGGCCCCACGAGTGAGCCCCAAAGGCGAACAGGGCTCAGAGCCTCGGGCAGGGCGGCGCGCAACCACGCGCTTTCTTGCCAAACCCGAAGTCTTCGCTCTAGGAAACAGGCCCAGGTATAAAGTCTTTTCCAAGGTTGCAGAGACAGCCCGGAACACAATCCAGGCCTCCTGTTCATGCGGCCGGTGCTGCCTCTAAGAGTGTGGTGGCCGCGTCTCGGTGGCGTTTTCCTAGCTGACCCTACACCCGCCCACCCGCAAGGCCCAGGCACTGCTGAAGGAGCGCATGACTCAAAGGGCGAGGACCGAGGGGGCCGAGCTCTCGGAGCGGGCGGGCGACAACTTGCTAGAGTGAAACCGGGAGAGCGCTGCCCCCTGGAGGTCAGCGAGCAGCGCATACACTGTTTAGCCCTGCAGCCAGCCGCGGCTTCTGCCCCGCGGAGGTGGCGGCGGGAATCCTCGCTGCGTGCGCGTGGATACTCACTCTCCCATTGGCTAAGCGTGCTCCGGAGGCGGTACCCAGAGCAACTCCCTGCTGTGATTGAGCAGTAGCGGCCCCGGGCCCCGCCTCCAGCTCCGGGCTGTGAAGGTGAGACTGAGCGCTGCAGCTGCGGCGGCAGCCACGGGTCCCGGCATGTTGCGGCCTGCCGCGAGCCGAGGATGTAGGCTAAGTCGGCCAAACTCCCCGTAGCCCTTCCCACCCACCTTGCGCCTGTTCGCCGTCAGCCCGTTTCCCTTGGTCCCCACCCCACGGCGCAGGTCTGAGGACTGGATGGGACTACTCCCCGCTTTAAGTCTGGGGTCCTTTGGGCTCTCGCTGCTGCGTGTCCCGAGGTCTCGCCTGCGGGCCACCAGGCCAACCCCAGAGGAGGAAAGGGCCTCTGTATCAGACTTCAGTCCCGCTCACAGCCCATGGCCAATAAGTGGAAAAGACAGGAGTGTCACAGCGGAACTTTATTGAGAGGAAACATGGTCACACCCAGCAGACGCGCTTTCACTCTCGCTCTCACACAGTCACACGCATGCGCACGCACACAGCCTTCTCCAGCCTCTGTCGCACAGTCCAGTTCTCAGCTACGGGTGGGACACTTCTCGATTAGTGAGATCCAGAGGCAGCAGGGGCCAGAGGGAGGCACAGTGGGGAAGTGGCCCGGGTCAGGAGTAGGGTGGGGTGGGGGGAAGGGGCGCCGGGAGCAGAGGTGGGCGGGGTGCCCCGCTGCTGGTGCGTGAAGAACCGATCCTCGGCACGGAGGCCTCAGCGCGGCTGCGCCCCCGAGAAGGAGCCTTTCTGGGCTGGGGCGGTGCACTCGAAACGGTCTGGGAAGGGCCGGGCCTCCCACCCCGTACGAGTCATCTGGGCGGCTGGGGACTGGCGCGGGCAGGGCTGGGCAGGCAGTAGCAGCAGAAGGCAGGCTCAGCTCTGGGGCTCTTCGGGAGCCTCGCAGCCCTCTTCCCCGGCGTTGTCGGCTGTCCACAGCGACAGGTTATCTCTCAGCAGCTGCATGATGAGGGTGCTGTCTTTGTAGGAGTCCTCGCTGAGTGTGTGCAGGTCAGCCATGGCCTCGTCGAACGTGGTCTTGGCCAGAGAGATGGCCTCCTCGGGGCTGTTGGCGATCTCGTAGTGGAAGACAGAAAAGTTCAGGGCAAGGCCCAGGCGGATGGGGTTGGTGGGTGGCATCTCCTTCTTGCTGATGTCCATGGCCTCCTGGTAGGCTGCCCGGGCAGAGTCGATGATGCGCTTCTTGTCGTCACCGGTGGCCACCTCGGCCAGGTAGCGGTAGTAGTCGCCTTTCATCTTCAGGTAGAAGACCCGGCACTCGGCCTCCCCAGCCTCCTTGATGAGGTGGGAGTCCAGGAGGCCCAGCACGGTGTCGCACACGCCCCGGAGCTCGGTCTCCACCTTCTCCCGGTACTCTCGGACCTCAGGGCCCTTCTCCTCCGAGCCCTCCTCGTTGCTTTTCTGCTCAATGCTGGAGAGGACCCGCCAAGCAGCTCTCTGGCCGCCCACCACGTTCTTGTAGGCCACGGAGAGCAGGTTACGCTCTTCGCAGGAGAGGTCCTCACCCTTTTCCACAGCGCCCTTCATGAAGGCTGCCATGTCCTCATAGCGCTCGGCCTGCTCTGCCAACTTGGCCTTCTGGATCAGACTGGCTCTCTCCATGGCTCCGGGGACAGACTGTTGGGCGGCGGGCTAACTTGCTGCCAGGGGACCAATGCCGGGTTCTGCGCCTCTCCTGTTCTCAGCCTGCCTTTTGGCTGGGTAGCCTGGCCCAGAGAAGGGTGGGGAGAGGCAGGGGCGGGACTGAAGCCCAAGACCTGCCTCCTTCTCTGCTCTTCTCCCCACACCCTTTCCGGCTCTTCCTTAAAGGTAAAAGGGCGGGGATGTGGAGGTGAGTGAGTCATCCGGACAGTCAGCAGGAGAAACCTGGGTGTGGACTCCACCTTCCGTGCTCCAGGCTGCCCCCTGCTGTTCAGGGCTGTATGGTGCCGGCGCCCAAGTTAGGAAGCTACCGGGCCCTGGAGGGTGGGGTTCTTAATCCCGCCAGGTATGTGTCCCTCTCGGTGCAGGTGAGATAACTCTGTGTAGGCGGGGCTGCAGTTCCCAGCCACTTTCTCAGCCATGATCTCACTGAATCCCTATGATGTCTCTGTGAGCTACACAGACTGGAGCGGTGGGAACACTGTCTCAGAGGGGTGAGATTTACTCAAGATTACATAGTTACCAGCCCCCTAAAACTCTTCCCCTGTACCCTACTTCCTTAGGCTTTTCTGCCATTGAGGCCTCTGACCCGCGAGTTCCATCGCTGCGGGTGGAATTCAGTCTTCTTCCTGAGTCTCCCTGAAGATACTCTGGCTCCCTCCCTTGCTCCTCACTCTCCCTCTGCCCCCCTGGAGTGCACAGGTGGCAGCTTTCAAGGTGCCACTTCATGAAGTGTTTAACAAGCGGCCTCTGACGCTCCAGCCCTTCTGTAATTAGTCACCCAGTAGGTTTGTCGGACACCTTCCCCTTCGCGGCACAATCTTCCCTTTCAAGTTGGTGGCCTGTTGCCACTTGTCTGAAGATGTAGCCTGTGACTCCCCACACCAGGTCACCTGCCCCCTCCAAGCTGCCTGCCATGAAGTGTCAGCGGGGCTCCCAGAGGGTGGGGCCCCAGCTCCTTGGCTGCCCCACTTTCCAGCCTGACTCAGACCGCCCTTGGTCACAGGTGGAAAGCAGGCCACATGGGTGCTCGGTCCAGTTTGGTCCCCCAGGGGGGACGCTAGCAACCTGGGGAGAGAGAGGAGGCTGCAGTGACACATAGCATTTCGTTTTATGGGGTGGCAATTCCAGCTGAGTGATGTCTCCCCCAGCCTGCCTTCCAGAAGTTTCCCTGTCCCTTCTCTTTGACTTTGGCCCCAACTCTGACCCGACAGAGGCCTCAGAGGTGCACATCTCTCTTGCTAACCATCTGTCCCTGCTGACAGGATCCTGTCTGCAAGCTCCATCAAGAGCATCACAGAGCATTGGCGCCAAGTCTTGGAGGGTGGGTGCCTTCTTATCAGCCCCACCCCCAGCAAGAGCTCAGCTGGGGCTCAGGGTGGGGCCCCTCTGGACTCCAGTCAGTCCAATCCTTGAGTCCAAGTCTCCCCAGGTTCCTGGGCACCTACTTCATCCTTCTGGAGAGGGGCTTGACTCAGGGCTCAAAGGACTAAAGATGAAAACTGTCTCTTTGCCACAAGGAAAGGTAGGAGCAAGTCTGGGCTAATGCCAAGGGGTTTCCCAGGAAGAAGAGGGATTTTAGACCTGATTCCCTGAAGCTTTGCTCAAGTAGGAGCTTCAAAATGGGAAACAATGGAAAAGACTTACACTAAATTACCAACTCATAAAGGGTATCTTTTTTTCCCTTTTTCTTTTTTTTTTTTTGGTCCTGAGGATTGAACTCATGACCTCGAGCTTTTTTTTTTTCTTTCTTTTTGTTTTTTTTTTGGCACTGGGGATTGAACTCACAGCCTCACGCCTGCCAGACAAGCGCTAAGCCACTGAGCCAAATTCCCAGCCCTAGTTTTTTGAGGCAAGGTCACACTATGTAGCTCAGGCTGGTCTTGCACTCCCGTTGTAGCCCAAGCTGGCCTCGAACTCACAATGCTCCACCTACCTCAGCCTCCCGAGTTCTGGGATTAAAGGCATGTGCCACCACGCCCGGCTGCTGACCTCGAGCTTTCTTTATTTTTTTAAAATTTTTTTGAGGCAGGGTCTTGCTGTGTAGTTCAGACTGGCCTCAAACTTGTGGCTGATCCTCCTGCCTCAGTTTCACGAGGGCTGGGATTACAGGCATGTGACACCATGCCTGGCTAAGGGATCCCTTTAGTAGACTACAAGACTTTTTTTTTTTCCTCTCTATTTTTTTTTTAATGGTACTTGGGAACTGGGGATGAAACCCAAGGCCTTCACAGTGAGCTACATCCCCAGTCCTTTTTTAAAAAAATTTGAGACAAGGTCTCAATAACTTGCTAAATTGCCCACGCTGGGTATGAATTTATGGTCCTCATGCCTCAGGCTCCCAGAGTGCTAGAATTATGGCATGGGCCACCATGTACTGACAGTTTTTTTGTTTTGTTTTGTTTTGTTTTTTAATTTTGTTTTGGTACCAGGGACTGAACTCACAACCTTGTACTTGCCAGGCAGGTGCTTGCACTACTGAGCTAAATCCATGGCCCGACATTTTTTTTGTTGTTGTCATTGTTCTTTCCAAATTATTAATGGTGAATATGTTATTTTTCTATGAGAGACAGAATAGCCTGATATTTTTGGAATCAGACTGCCCAAGTTCAGTTCTTACAAACTGTTGTGGCCAAATGACCACCTTTCCAAGCCTCAGTCCCTGTACTTATAAAATGAGGCTTGTAAGGGTGAAATAAGTGAACAGAAAGCACTTAGTAGAGTGGGTGGTGATGACTGCTCTGTGATAAAACCAGCTAACTTTATTATAAACATATATAAAGAAATATTGAGCTGGCACTTGGGAGGCTGAAGCAGGAGAATCATTTCCAAGTTGGAGACCAGCCTGGGCTACAAAGTGAGCCCAAGGCCAGCCTGAACTTAGTAGTGAAACCCTGTCTCAAAGAGACCAAAAAGGAAAAAGAAAAAGAAAAAGAAATACTGGACTGGGGATATAGCTTAGCGGCACAGTGCCTGGCTGGCAAGTGTGAGGTCATGAGTTCAATTTCTGGTACCAAAAAAGAAATACTAACCCAGGGCTGGGCTCTATGAAATGACAGGTCCCAAAGAAGGTCTTAGCTGAAGACCAGACCCTGCCCAGCTGGGTGTCCACAGGGGACAGAAGGGGCCATTTGCCCTCTGCAGATGTGGTCAGATGGCTCAGTGCTGCCTCCTCCCTCTCTGTCCTGGAGATTCCTCTGGTCTCTGCAGGCCCCAGGCCCTCAAGGACGTTCCTGTGCGGGAGTTATCCAGCCCGAGCTGCCCCAAGTCCTGGGGGGAAATGTGGAGGAAGCTGGCCAGGCTAGGAATTTTGGAGCTTCTTCTAAATTGAAGAAGGAGGCGTTCTCTTCCTACCTCTTCAGCCAGGGGCCTGGTAGTGAGTGGTTCACAGCACAGGTTCTAGGTCCTCTGCACACCTTGAGCCCCTTTATCCTTCCTTTTCTGCTGAAGTTTAATCTGAAAGCCAGGCTGCCTGACTCCCTCCTGCTGGCTCTGGCCTGTTGATCCTGACTCAGTTCCTGTCTGTTACCTCCCTTTGCCTCCAGGCCTCTATTTCTCAAATCCAGGAGCGCAGGCAGGCAGGAGGCAGCAGGCCCTGGCAGGGCTCAGAGCTCCCTATCAGCTGTCTGAGTCAGCAGGACAGCGGTTGAGGCTGCAACCCGAGCGGGCTTTCCCCAGCCTGCCTGCCCCTCTTTACTCTTCTGGAGCATCTGTCCTAGTGGCAGCTCACGGCCCTGAACCCATAGTCAACCAATCCTAAAGCTTGTAGCAGCAGGCTTTGAAGGGCTTTGGGGCAGAGAAATCAGTTGCTGTCTACCACTGAGAACAAAACAGGGCAGGGCTCTAGTTAATTCAGAAAGAACTTCCTAAGAAATCCCTTTGTCTCTGCAATTCAAAATAGAGGTAACTACAAGAAGCTCTAGCACTTTCTCCTCCTAATTAGTCGTAAGAGACCAGTTATACAGCTAAGGGCTTTCTCTCCTAGTTGCCTTTGGGAAGGATGCTAGATTACTTTTAAGTGATTCAGCTATTCTGAGTCTTTCTCCTCAAGGCACTGCTGTGCAGGGTAGCCCACATCTGCTAAACCAGTCTGGTCTATGAGATAGTGGGGAATTTATGCAAAGAGAATGGAATGAGGTCAGGGTGTGGGACTGCATTCCAGCTCTGTTATAAGGCCTTGGGCAGGCCCCTTCCTGCCCCCAGGTTCAGCTTCCCAGATCCTGGAGGCCGCCCCTGTCGTCATCTCTAAGCCCCCTACTGCATGTGATACAGGGCTTCTCAAGACCCAGTTCTCCCAAGCCGTACTCATTCGCGGGCAGAGCAGAAGGGGCAGAAGTCAGGGTCCGGTCCTGGATTTGCAGTTCTGCCAGCTGAGTGACCCTGGCCAGCTCCTGAACCTTCCCCAAGCCTCAGTTCCCTCATCTGTAGAAGGGCCATCCCCTTCCTCTTGGGTGAAGGTGAGAAAATGAACTGGCACCTGGTAAGCCCTTGCCCAGTCGCAGCAGTGATTAGTTCTCAGATCGGAGGCCAGTGTGTGTCACAGCTGGCGAGAGAGAAGGTGTCATGATACTGTGACCCTGGGCTGGGCTCAGTTCAGGGGTGTGACCTGTGGGTCTCGGCCTGGGCTGGGGCCTTTCAGGGTTCAGGTCAGCTAAGGCTTGCAGAGTCGGGAATGGAGACGGGTGTTCTGAAGGGACAGAGCCAGACCGCTGGTCACTGCCCCATGTTCTTCTGGGTTTTGTTATCTCCTTTAAACTCCAGGGCAGCACTGACCAGCGGGAACAAGGCTGGAACCGAGGTAGGCCAGGACCAGCGCACCCGCTGCAGGCCCACCCGCAGACCGAGTCAAAGCAGCACCACTCAAGGGTTTGGCAAGAAGGGAATCTTTATTTTGGTTATAAAAGGTATAGGACAGCAGACAAGCAGCCCCCAGCCCTGGGCTTAGCTGATTTTCTAGGGCCTGGCGGGTTTCCTTTAAATCCTCTGAGGAACATGGTGCCTGGAGCAGAGGATGTGGTCCCCCTTTGAACCCCACCTACTGGGGTGAACAGAAGGGAGGGCCTGAGAACAATGTCAAGCTGGTTGTGCTTTGAACAGTCACCAAACTTGTTCAGCAGCGTCATCAACACCCCAGCCAGCTCCAGAATAAACCTGCTCTGCTTGACTGTGGCTATGCCACATTTTGATGATGATGGAGGGGCGCCCTCTAAGACGAGGTTCTCAGTCTCCTCACTAATCTGGGGAGGGGAAGTAAGGGGAGGGGAGGAGTTTCAGCATAGAATCACAGCATTGCACTGGCGCTGGCTATGGCTTTCAGCACTCTAGCCAGCATGGAGGGGGGTAGCAACAAGACCAGCCCCTGTCCCCATGGGGGCCTAGAGCGCACACAGATAGGGCAGGCTGGGGGGGCAGACCCTCTAGGCACAGATGGTGGCAGACGGGCCACAGGTTAGGCAGGTGGAGGTGCCGGGTGCCTGGCTCCCCCCAGGCCACTCCTGGAAAGGCAGAGAGCAGCGGTCCTCAGGAGGTCCTTAAGCCCTCGCACACACTGGAGATCCCCGGCAGGACGGCAGAGGAGGAGAAGAGAGAGGGTTAGTAGGATGTGGGAGGCGACAACCTGCAGGGGCATGGGGTAGGGACGGGCTGCCACGGCACCTGCCTCTCCCCCAGAGGCCATCAGGCAATGAGGCAGGACAGCAAACAGGCAGGTGAGAGAAAGCTGAGCAGGGACGGAAAGCCAGGACACAGGAGTGTTAGTGACCAAGGGCCCCTGCACACCAGGACACCACCAGAACAGGCCCAGGCACCTCAGAGCAGCCTCACCCTTCCCCTCCTCTTCCGGTGGGACGGCCGCTCTGTGAGAACCATTTCCTCAGTCCAGCCCCGCCTGGGGGAGCCCTGGGGACCTACCGCCGCCAGCACACACACCACACCACACACCAGACAGATGGAGGGGCTCTGGGGGGTGGGCGAGGCATGCGATGACAATGAGATGGTGTGTGAGGGGAGCGGCAGTGCTGGCCGACAGGAGAGTGTGGTCTTACCAGCTAACCCTCTGCAAAGAGGCCTGTTAGCTCCCCTCAGGCTGTGCAGGAGATGGCAAAGTCCTGACAGGTGTCCTCCTGGGGGAGATACCAGAGAGGTGGCGTCTGGCTGGGCCCCGCTGCCCGGGCTGGGGCGGGCTGTGGTCAGAGAGGCTCTGGCTGTCACTGGGATCTACGCTCTCAGACTCCTCAGCGGAGCACTCGCCGGGGATCGGGGAAAGGCAGCTGGGAAAAACTCGGGGGTCCCCAAGCCCGAGGCAGGGGAAGGTGGCAGGGATGAAGAGGGGACAGGATGGCTCAGCCAGGCGCCCCCTGCTCTCCAGGTGGGCGCGGGGGGCTCCAGTCTGGTGGCTGAGTTGCCTGTTTTCTGTCTACCGAGGAAACAAACACTCGCCTGTCTCAGAGGTCCGGGGTCTGTCAAATGGGGTCTCAGCAAAGAAAAAGCAAACAAAAACCAAACCAAAGCAAATCAACTCTTAAAAACAGAAGTTTTATTACAAGCAGGAACAAAGAATACTGGCTTAAATAAAAGGCAGGCGGGAGCCCCTAGCCGGCTTCCTCCCCAGTTCCCAGGGGACCCAGTGGTCTCTGGAGCAAGAAAGGGTGATACTCATCGTGGTCCTATGTCCCTGGGTCCCACACTCCCGAACTCAGAGTGGGGGGTGTGGCTTGTAGGATGGCAGCCGCTCCCCAGTGCCATCACCCCACCCACCACTCCCAGCCTCTGCCTGTCTGTGCAGGTCCCCGCTGGAAGCCTAACCTGGGGGCTGGGTGGCAGGGGGTGGGTGGCGGAGTCCCTGGCTACTGGCTGTCTCAAGTCCATGGAGGAAGGGAAGATAAGAGGATGGGGGACCGAGCCCCAGTGGGAGCCCAATGGTCCCTTGTGACTAATGCACATGTTCCCTGTCCCCATGGCTCAGGCTGCTCCTGAACCCCAACAGGGATGGCGGAAGGGGCAGCCCAGGGGATGTGGGAGCCAGCCGCATTCACACAGGGACACACGTGAACCCATACACACACCATACACTCACAGCCAGAAGGTATCTTGTAATAAACTTATTAAATCCAACCAGCCTTCTGATAACCCTCCGCCTGGCACTACACACATAGCGACATGGCTGACTTCTTGTTCCTTTTAAAAAAGGTTATGTAAAAAAGAGGTCTATAAAATTGTGCAAAATACCCAGCATTAATAAACCCGTTTCAAGTATTGCCAGCAGGAGCATAACCTGCCCATGCTCAGCTCTGACCTGGGAGCGAGGAGGGACAGGTCGGGATCCTCTGTGGAGCCTCCCCGGGCAGGGCGGGTGAGGCCCCCTCCCCACTGTGCCACTCGGGACCCTGGGGATGGAGGTTCTGGATGCCTGGCTGGTGGGTTTGCCTTCTTTCCTCAGACCCAGGCCGTGCCCCCAACCTAGCTCTCTCCTACTGGCCAACTCCATACAAAACCCTCAAACCCACCAAAAAACCCAGCAGAAGAAAGAACAATGATCAGTACAAAGAGCAAGCAGAAGCCCGCAAGCCAGGGCAGCCCCCAGGCTTCTCTTCCAGGCGTCTGGTTGAGCTGGTCGAGCAGCTCTGTCTCATTGACGCTGCTGGGTCAGCAAGGCCCAGACGGTGCCCCAGCTGGAGGCCTGGCACTCAGGTCACACCCTCACTCACACAGGGCTCACCCTGGCACAGGCAGACACTTGGCATGGTCCCCTTGGTGGCCTCCACAGGCTCTGGCTGTCCTGTCCCTTCTGCCTCTTATGAGTGCCCAGGGGGTCCTAGGACCCAAGGCTGTGGGAACCTGGGTGTGGGAAGCAGCGGGTACAGCCATGGGACCATTCAGGGAAAGCCACGCAGGGTGGGAAATAAATACGAAAAGACTCCAGTCTTTGGCAGCCTTGCCTCCCTCGGATGGACTGGGGAGGGGCCCAGCAGGTGTGGAGGACGGCAGGTGAGTTTGGAGGGGCAGACAGGCCAGCAGGTGGCAAGTACTGGGCCGCACTCAGGGGTGGCCTCCTACCAGGCTGGCGTCTGGCTTGGCTTCACAGGCCGGCTCGTCGCTTCTGATGGGCGAGGGCAACACGGTGTCAGACTGCACAAATCCCCTCCGATCAATGAGACTTCCAAAACACAAGGACAGGGACACATGAGCGATGTGGCCAGTGCTAAAGCTCCAGGCCAGGGGCTGGATGGCAGAATCCAATTCCTGGCCAGGGAAAGACCCAGTCCCAGAAAGGCTGAAGAGAGGGGAGCCACTCTCCACCTGTGGACTCAAGGCCCTCCCTTCTGTAAGGGCTCTCTCTGCCCGCTGGTCACCTGGCTTTGATCACATAATTTTTTCAGTGACCTGACTACCTGTCTGTCTGCCAAGAAGCCAGGATGCAGGTGATAGGAAAAACAAGGATGAACAGGCACTTCAAGATAGTGAGATTCCTATAGCACCCCTTCAGGCAGGGCAGGTCACTGGAATTCCAGCTGCGGCCAGGGATAGGGAGGTCCTACCCCGAAGTGTCCACAGCACTGCAACTCCTGTTCTAGAGCTCTGGCACCCCCTGGTGTTAGGACTGAGGCTGCCTCCTGGCAGGGCTGAACCATGGGTTTCCTTTTGCCAGGAGAGCTTGGACACCTCACCCAGTGCTAGCAGGAAGGGCCTTGTGGCTCGACTGTGACCACAAGAGTCACTATGGTTATCCCTGGGGAGTAGGATCATATGTGGAATCTAATATACCTTAATATTTGTACATAATTTTTCTTTCTTTTTGGTACTAGGGATTAACCCCAGTCCCTTTGTGCTAAGCTACATTTCCAGTCCTTTTTCTGAGACAGATTCTCCATAGGTTGCTAAATTGCCCAGGCTGGGCTTTAACTCACAATCCTCTTGCCTCAGCCTCCAAGGGAGCCGGGTTTACAGACATGGTAGTGCAGCATGCCTGGCTTCTACTTAATTTTTTCCTACAATGAGCACCTATGACTAAAAATGACAAGCTGTCAACCAATTCGTTGACTTGACAAACACTAAGTGCACTGAACAGGTAACAGCAGAAAGAGGGTGTCGATGGCACAGGGAAGAGGGTGTCTGAGGCCCAGAACCTCCATGTAGGGAGCTGACTCACAGGGCCGCCTCTTGATGTGACCCCTCCCGAGCACACCGCCCCCCCTCCCCGCGCCCAGCTTACCTGGGAGGTAAGGGGCCACAGAGAACAGCACAGCAGTTGGTGATAATACTTTTATGGCTGTAGGGGTTGACAGAGGCCTCACCACCCCTCTTGCTGGACCATGAGCCTTTGATCTGCAAGCAGGAAGGAGGCCTGGGTCACCTAACTTTTTTTTTTTTTTTTAAACAAAGTGCTAGGGATTGAACCCAGGGCTTCATGTGTGGTGGGCATGCGCTCCACCACTGAGCAGCACCCCCCACCCTGCTACTTCCTTCTGCTTTGTTGTCTAGGAGGGAGAAAGATGCAGAAGGCTGGCCAATTCTGCAAGCGGTTCTAGTTAGACTACAGAAGGGATGTCTTTAACCCAGGCCTTTCAGTAATGATATGGGGGACTGCTGGAGGTAAGGGGGTCCCTAAAAGTGATTGGGAGGCCCCAACCAGGAGAGAAGACAGTAAAACTAAGAAGCTTCCAGAGGAAAGTTTGGTGGTGACCCCTCCCTCCTCTGGCCACCACAGAGAGAGGGTGGTACTGGGGTCACAGGGCTGAGGCTGACTTGGCTGGGAACCCTGGCCCTGGCACACTAGCTCCATTCCCCTGGACAGAGTCCGTCCTCTTCTGAAAAATAAGAGCAGTATTACTAGTTCTCAGGGAGCACTGCTGGAGCACTAGGTAATAGCTCGCCCCTCTCTAGCTCTGTGAAATCAGCTACTGAACATACTGAGGGGGTTCAGCAGTAAAGAAGGGTCACTTGATTGCTACCCAGAGTTTCTCTACTTATTGGGCTATGATGCCCCCTTTTGCTCAAGCTCTGTAATATCCTGCAGAACTGGCACCCAGGAAATCTCTCTGGGAGATGCTGGCTGTTGTCTTTTCTGCTCTCACCAATCACCCAGCACTTGCTACCCTGTCGTGCCTGCTGAGTTTTGTTTGTGTTTGAAGGGCTGAGGTCATAGGATGTATTTTCTGCTGGATGATGGGTCCCCCTGATCATCATCAGATGGCAGGCCAGGGAACATATGCTACTGTTAAGCTTTTTATTGTTTGGAGAGTGGGAGATGTCAAGTCTGGCCCAGGTGCTCAAATGACCTCTGGTGGTGGTGGTCTGCAGGGGAATAAGTAGGGAGGCTCAAAGGAGCCCCACTGTGCTGTCCTGGCTGCGCCCCTCAATCAGGATGCCCAGGGAGCCCCAGTCACAGCTTTGTTGCCTCCAGAGGCAAGGTGGTGGAGCAGAAAGAGCACAGCCATGACTTCTGGATGCCAGGCCTGGCTCTGCCCCTTCCCAATTGTGTGACCCTGAGGCACATCTCTGAGTCATCCAGTGGAGAAAACGCCTCCTTGTTCCTCTGCCTCAGGCTTGGCAAAAGGACCCAAGGAGATGACAGGAACTGGAAGAAGTCCATCAGCAGTTAATGTACTGGCCAGACCCAAGTGCTATGGCATGAGTGCTGCCCTATGGGGTTGTGAGGAAAATAACTTGGGGCTTTGGGAGCCTGCACGGAGGGGATGAAGCACGCAGGCTTTCCAGGGCGGGGTCCTGGGCACTGAGAGATGCCTGGCTGCCTTGTGCCTCCAGTCAGCTTCGCCCAGCAGAACTCCAGGCAGGGTGCACCTGGCCACCCCAGGCTCCCACGGCCCAGCACCAGCCATACTCACGTCTTCATTAGTTGTCAGGTTGGAGGCGACGAGGTAAGTGTGAAACCCTGAGAGGCCCAGGATGGACCAGATGGAGAAGAAGCATATCACCAACTCCAGCACAGTGGGCCAGTCAAGGACACACAGGGAGATGCAGGCCTGGGAGCTCACCACGCTCAGCCTTTCTCATCCAGCCTTCCTGGAGCTACTGCCCAAGGAGGGGACACATGCAGGGACCTTCCTATTGTCCAGTCATCACTTCTCAACAGGATTACCTCCTGGGACCTCAGGAGGGGTTAAGAGTCCCCTAAAGGACAAGACAAAACTGGGATGATGGGTGGCGGAGGGAACCGAGGGGTCCAAACACAGGACTTGGAGCATGACATGGTCCAGGAAGCATGTCATCTCAAGGGACATGCTCTCTTCTAGGACCCTTAAGGCAAGGATGGTGCCTTCTAAGAGTTCTCAGACAGCCAAGTCCACGATGCCCCATTTACAATCAGCTCCACCCCTGGATTTCAGAGGTCAGATATGAACTCTAGCATTCCCCTGAGGGACCCACCCAGGGAAGGCACCCTGGTTCCCACAGAGGTGTCCCCTAGCTGGCAAAGGATATCTTGCTGGTGTCTCCTTTAGAGTAGCGAGGAAGGTGCTTCCCTGAGAGCCTGGGGAGGAAGAGAAAACAGAGGACAAAGCTCAGAGGGGTGTGACCACAGCCCTTTTTGTTTATTTTATTATTTTATTATTTATTTATTTATTTATTTATTTATTTTGCAGTACTGGGGATCAAATTCTCAACCTTGTGCCTGCCAGGCAGGCGCTTAAGCCACTAAACCAAATTCCCAGCCCCATTTTTTTGGAGGCAGGGTCACACTATGTAGTTCAGGCCAGCCTTGCTCACGTTGTAGCCCAAGCAGGCCTCGAACTCACAACGCTCCACCTACCTCAGCCTCCCGAGTGCTGGGATTAAAGGCCTGCGCCACCACACCCAGCTGACCACAGCCCTTCACCTGGCCCAGCTCGCTGGCCACTCCCTCCTGCTTCCCTCTACTGTCCCAACTCACGTAGTGTCAGGTGGGTGACCACGCAGGCAAAGATGAAGGCCGTAAGGAAGGAGAGGGAGAGGATGAACGCGTAGAAGAAGCGGTAGTTCCGCCTCCCCACACAGTTGCCCACCCAGGGACAGTGATGGTCAAAGCGTTCTGGAAAAGGGTAAGGGGCAACAGGTTAGTGAGGTCTGGTCTGCAACACAGGGGTTCAGAGGCTTCGCCCCACAGCTGGGGCTCACCTGCCCTCTCACTGTCTCTGCCCAGCCGACTCCAGGCCCTTGGCTGTGCCCTGCTTGTGGTCCCCTGTGCCTCAGTTACCTCCCGCCTGACACGTGCTTCTCTCTCTCTTGCTGGGGAACAGTAACTCCTCCTTCATGTCTCAGCTACAAAGCCACTTCCTTAAAAAGTCCCCTCTGGCCCAGACAAGACAAGAGTCTCTTGGTATCTGCCCTGTCACTCCTTTTTTTGCAGCGCACTGCCCATGTGGGTTTTTGGACGTATTTATAAAGATTAGTGGCCAACGGCTGTGGGGACCTCGCACTGTGTTGACTCTCCAGCATCCTACACAAAAACCAACAAAAAGCACCTGTCTGACCTACTACTCCAGCCGCATGCCAACAGCCAATGACTTGTTCCTTGCTGTAAGACTAGGATTAGAGGCCCAGGGAGGGGCCAGGCCACTAGGTAACCACAGAGAGACGGCATTAGAGGCCAAGGCTGAGCTCACGCCAGCTGTATGTCCCCAGGGGTAGAAAGTCCCCGTGGGAATGTGGGTCACAAACCTGATGTAAACCTCATGCCAAGGCTAGCACCCTTGCAGGAGGCGGGTGGGGCAGACGCTCAGGGATGAATGACACCCACTGAGTCACCCACTTCATCACTGCCTGCCGTCACGGGTGGCTCCCCACTACCCTCTTGCTTAAGGCATGCTGAGCTGGCAAGATGAGGTCACTGCCCTGGGAACTGTGCACTGTCACCATGGCTCAGCTCCCCAGGTCTTCGCACAGCGTCTGCCTTATGACACCTTCGCAGAGGAGCCACCCCAGGTCCCCATCAGACCTGGATGGCCTCTAGACAGCACTGCAGTGTGGGTCAGGCCGGCTTCCAGTCCCAGTTACATCCCCTCCACCACACTAGCTCCAGACTCTGGTGCCATCCTAACCCTGCGAACCAGGTCAAGTCTGCAGTGCTGGGCGGTAAACCATTCTCTCTCAGGCCCAAACACATCTGGGATGCTCCTGCTCCAGTCTCTCCCGGGGACTTGGACCTACTGAGGTCCAGCTAACATGGAAGGTGCGTCTAAGGCTTCTCTGTGTCCACCGTGCACTTCAGAGCTGGGGGAGGAATCGGCCAATCCTGGGCTAAAGCCAAGATGTCACTGTTCATACTCGGAGCCCTTCCCCAGGTAGGACGAATCTGGGTGAACCGGACCTGCTGCCCAGCCCTCGATATTTCAGACTCTGTGCACCTTGCCCTACACGTGACCTCTTGTCTCCAGGACCCAGTCTCTCAGGGATTCCTGCAGGCCTCCCACTCACCCACACAGTTGTCACAGACGCTGCAATGTGAGGTCCGGGGCGGCCGAAACATCTTGCAGGTGAAGCAGTACTTTAACTTCACCATCTGCCCGTTGATCATCACCTCCCTTGTCCTAGGGGGTGGCCGGTATGTGGAACTGCCTGTGTTGTCTGAGGGCAAGAAGAGAGAAAGGTATGGGGAGCCCAAAGCAGGCTAATGTAGAAGCTCTAGCCAGAAGGAGGCTTAGGAAAAGGGGTGCAAAAGTAGACAGGCATGGAGGCACATGCCTGTAATCCCAGCCCTCAGAAGGCTGAGACAGGAGGATTGCTGCAAGTTCAAGGCCAGCCTGAACTACATTGTGAGACTGTCTCAATCCCGACCCTACAACCACTAAAAAAAGAGAGAAAGCAGTGCCAAGTAATAGGCACAGGAGTCACTGTCCTTGGACTAAGGTAGGGATGAATCTTAAGAGCTGCCAGGACTGAAATTTCCTATGTGTCAGGCACTGTAATACAAGTTTACACTGTTGCTCACACACCTGCTGGCCTTACTCAACTCTGAGATGGGCCATCAGAAATGCAGGCCCCAGGAAGACTTAGTGAGGCGTGTGTACAGCTAACCAAGGCTACACCTAGGCTCTAGCTTACAGAAGGTTCAGAACACGAAGGAACAAAGTAAACAGCCCCACGAGGAAACAGACCTGGAATGCAAGACACCTATCACACCACCAGTCTTACTTCTATTCAAAGTCAATGTCACTTATAAAAAAGAGAGGAGCCAGTTGTGGTGGCACAAACATATAATCCCAGCTACTCAGAAGACTCAGCAGGATGACAAGTTCAAGACCTACCTGAGCAATTTATGAGTTTGTGTCAAAATTTAAAAAAAAAAAAAAAAAAGGGCTGGAATGTAACTTAGTGGTAGAGCCTTGTTCATGTACTAGGCCACGGGTTCAACCCTCAGCATCACAGACAGATAGACAGACAGGCAGGCAGGCACATGCATGTACACGCGCGCACACACACACACACACACACACAGGAAAGATGGTACATGCCCTTACTCACTGGGGATAGAATCCAGGGGCTTCAAACTGAACTATAACCTCAGTCCTCTTTTCTTTCTTTTTTTTTTTTTTTTTTTTTTTTTTTTTTTTTTTTTTTTTTTGAGACAGGGTCTTGCTATGTAGTTCAGGCTGACCTGGACTCACTATGTAGCCCAGGCTGGCCTCAAACTTACAGCAATCCTCCTGCTTCAGCTTCCTGAGTACTGGGATTGCAGGTATGTGCCACCACACCTAGCTGCAGGCTGGTCTTGAACTATGTAGCCCATGTTTGCCTCAAAATCAATGCAATATTCCTCCCTCAGCCTTCTGAGTGCTGGGAATACAGGTGACCTTGCTATCCTCAGTCCTTTTATATTTTGAAACAGGATTTTAAAAGATGCCAAACTGCTCAGGCTGGGTTTGAATTTGCTACCATCCTGCCTCAGCCTTCCAGAGTGCTGGGATAACAAGCACATACTCCTATACCCAGTGAAATAGTTCTAAATTAACCATTAGACTTAGAAAATTGATTGACTGATTGATTTTTTTGTTGTTGTTTTTGAGGCAGGGTTTCACTTTAGAGTTCAGGATGGCCCTTAACTCTCTATTTAGTCTAGGCTGGCCTCAAACTTGTAGCAATCCTCTTGCCTCAGCCTCATACGTACTGGGATTACAGACTTGCGCCACCGTGCCTGACTCAGATTTAGAAGATAAAAACAAATGCAATACATGATTCTCGAGTGTATTTTGTTTTGAAAACAAAAAAAAAAAAACTCGAAACAAACAAAAAACTAGCAACAAAAGCAACCACCAGGCATGGTGGCGCGTGCCTTTAATCCCAGCACTCGGGAGGCTGAGGTAGGCAGAGCGTTGCGAGTTTGAGGCTGGCTTGGGCTACAAGGCGAGCACAAGGCCGGCCTGAGCTACATAGTGTGACTCTGCCTCAAAAAACTAGGGCTGGGAGTTTGGCTCAATGGCTTAAGCACCTGACTGGCAGGTGCGAAGTTGTGAATTCGATCCCTGGTGCCGCCAAAAAAACAAAACAAAACAAAACAAAAAACAAACAACAACAACAACAAAAACATATTTGGAGGACAACTGGGGAACTATGACTGTGAATTAAAAATTAAGGAACTATTAATTTTCCTACGTATAATAATGGATTATGTAGGAGACTGTCCTTAGATTTTGAGGTTACACACTAAAATATTTGTGAGTAAAATATCTATGAAGTCTGTAATGTACTATGAAATGGTTTAATTAATTAGTTAATTTATTTTTTTGGAGACAGGGTCTTGCTGGCCTGGACTTACTATAGAGCCCAGGCTGGCCTCCAACTCATGGTGGTTTTCCAGCCTCAGTCTCCTGAGTGCTAGGATTATAGGTATGTGCCACCACACCTGGCTTGTGAAATGGTTTAATATGAATAAACATATATATGGTATAAATAAAATACACTATTAACAATTAGGGAATTTGGGTAACTATACAGGCATTTATTATATTAATTCTACTTTTCTGTGTGTTTTCATTTGCACGAGACAGAGAGAGAGACAGAGAGAGAGAGAAGAGAGAGACTGGGAATTGAAACCAGTGCCTTTGCACTGAGCTACATTATCAGCCCCTTTTGTGTTTTGAAACAGTTTTGCTAAATTGCCAGGCTAGGCTTGAACTTGTGATCCTTCTGCCTTAGCAAGTGTGTGACACCACAAAAACAAATACAAGGCCAGCCTGTGCAACCTGGCAAGACCCTGTCTCAAAAACAAAACAAAACAAAAAAAAAACTGGACATGGTGGTGCACATATATAATGCCAGCACTTAGTATTATAGGCAGCCGAATTAGGTAGAAATAGGAAGGCAGAGAGATAAGCCTGGGCACTCAAAGGAATCTGTGCAGAAGATGAGAATGCATCAGAACCGTGGCTGGAGGTGCATCTGAAGATTAAAGTCACAGTGGCTAGATTTACATACTTCCCTAACGGATAAACAGAATCTTGAGATTATTCTTCTCCCACTTATTAAGACTAAGACTAAAGAGCGCAAGGCCTGCCTGAGCTACATAGTGCGACCCTGCCTCAAAAAACCAGGGCCGGGAGTTTGGCTCAGTGCCTTAAGCGCCTGCCCTGGCAGGCGCGAGGTTGTGAGTTCAATCCCCGGTGCCGCAAAAAAAAAAAAAAAAAAAGACTAAGACTAAGACTACAGATTATCAAGCAAGATGCTTTTGCTACCACTGGATCAATGTTACCTAAGTGACTATACCTGCAATCTGATTGGTTAATCATAATTTTGATCCATGTTATATCTGCCTCATGATTTTATTCTATGAAACTTCCTTTGAGAAATGGGCTGACTGGCAACTCATTTGGGATCCCTCCTGTCTCTCAGAAACTATTCCTATGCCCCATTTCTATTCTCCAGTAAATTTTACTACTCTTAAGCTCTGTTGTTTCTTAGAATTCATTCTTCAACTTTAGAGAACTCAAACTGGGTGTATCTGACATCTAGCATTTCCCCTATATCAATGATCTCTGGTGGATACCCAAAAGTTCCTCAGTGGAAGCTGAGTCCTGACAGCCCAACTGGGTAGCCAGCAGAAAAAAAATCTCTATTTATCTATCATCCCCACTGCATTCCTCAGTGAGGTGAGAGGTAACTTGCAGTGATCTTCTGGTATCCTCTGTCCCATAGTGACCAGAGATGATGCTGTCAGAGCCCTTTCTTAAAGCCTCTGTTGAGAGTTGAGCTATAGATATGGACTTTTCTCTCTCTGCCAGTAAGTTAGAAACCCAAGTTTTTCACCAACTTGCTGCGAGTTAACTTTAGAACCATCTTGTCATTAGACTGCTCCTCCCTCCAGAAATCAGGCTGAGGCAGCTTCCAATAACTATTTGCCTTTCATAGAGAAAAACAACTATCAGAGGAACGATTTATATTTGTGACTTGGCTATGCTAAGAGCAAGAAAGAGATTTTAGTCAGCCTTTCTCTTGTTTCATGTGCAAGTAGAAGACTGACAGATGCACTTTCTATTTTTTTTTTTTTTTTTTTTGCGGCACCGGGGATTGAACTCACAACCTCGCGCCTGCCAGGGCAGGTACTTAAGCCACTGAGCCAAACTCCCGGCCCTGGTTTTTTTTGAGGCAGGGTCGCACTATGTAGCTCAGGCCGGCCTTGCGCTCACGTTGTAGCCCAAGCCGGCCTCGAACTCACAACGCTTCTCCTACCTCAGCTTCCCAAGTGCTGGGATTAAAGGCGTGCGCCACCACGCCCGGTTTAGATGCACTTTCATTAATTGTGAATTGTGGTTGGTAGGTGATGGGTATAAGTTTAACCCATCACCTACCAACTTCAGTGATGTAGAAATTTTTGAACTTTTAAAAAGTGTAGCCTTGCATTACTGCTACAGAAGGTTAGCCATGCGATTAGACACATAACATGAATGTCTTGGAGACTTTTTGCCTTAGGGTCCAGGGCATAATTTTTTCACTCAGCCATTTTTACCTACTTCTATTTCTAGAGGTGACCTTTTTCACAGTATGAAAAGTGCTATAATTGCCGGGCGTGGTGTTGCACGACTTTAATCCCAGCACTCGGGAGGCTGAGGTAGGAGGAGCGTTGTGAGTTCGAGGCCGGCTTGGGCTACAACGCGAGCACAAGGCCGGCCTGAGCTACATAGTGCGACCCTGCCTCAAAAGACCAGGGCTGGGAGTTTGGCTCAGTGCCTTAAGCGCCTGTCTGGCAGGCGCGAGGTTGTGAGTTCAATCCCCGGTGCCGCAAAAAAAAAAAAAAAAAAAAAAAAAAGAAAGAAAAGTGCTATAATTGATCTACTTGTCTCAGTCTCAAAGAATTAGAGAACAGTGGTTTATATCTCTTCATCATTGGTTTTGCTAGCAATGCTTCCTTCTTTATTTTGTTTTATTTTATTTTTATTTTTTTGGTACCAGGGATCAAACTCACGACCTTGTGCTTACCAGGCATGCACTTATGTCACTGAGCTAAGTCCCCAGCCCAGTGCTTCCTTCTTTAAACATGACAGTTAGAGCTGGAATCAACTGTAGCTTGTGCTTTCAGAAACATCTGCTGAGATTAGGAATATGAGTTTCTGGGGGAAGATGGGGTCACACACGAGCTGGTAAAATGTGGCTAGTGTGACCTGGCCTATCTTTTGGTTCCTCTCCAGGCAGTCGCCATCTGCTCTGGAGTGGGTCACCTCAGGGAACACCTTGGGGATATAGAAATCAAGTAGAAATTAAAAGGGACACCAATTTTTTCTTTTCCATTGATGAGAAATTCAATGTCAAAATCTCTTACTCCTTTGGAATGTATTCTTAAGCACTGGAGAATGTTCAACCCTCACAGATTAAGAAAGAGCAGGTTAGCTGGGCATGGTGGTGCACACCTTTAATCCCAGCACTCGGGAGGCTGAGGCAGGAGGAGTGTTGTGAGTTCGAGGCCGGCTTGGGCTACAATGCGAGCTCAAGGCTGGCCTGAGCTAACATAGTACGACCCTGTGTCGAAAAACTAGGGCCAGAGGCGCAGGAGTTTGGCTCAGTGGCTTAAGCGCCTGTCTGTCAAGCATGAGGTTGTGAGTTCAATCCCCGGTGCCGCAAAAAAAAAAAAAAAAAAAAAAGGAGCAAACTAGGGCCAGGAGTTCGGCTCAGTGGCGTAAGCGTCTGACTGGCAAGCGCGAGGCTGTGAGTTTGATCTCCGGTGCAAAAAAAAAAAAAAAAGAGCAGGTTGATATTTCTCTGTGCTTGCACATGGCCTGCCTATCCCTAGAGCCAAAATGGAATTCAGAAGGAAGTATTAATTACAATGCTGTCTCACAACTAGATTTGTACTGTAAGAGGAAAAATGGTCAGAATTGCCTTATGTTCAGACTTCCTTTGCATTAAAAAATAATCCTTGTGCTCAAAATGTAAATGTAAGTCAGGTGTGTGTGACACACACCTGTAATCCCAGCACTTAGGAGGCTGAGGCAGGAGGATCATTGAGTTTGAGACCAGCCTGGGCTACAAAGGCCAGCTTGAACTGTATTGTAAGACCCTGTCTCAAAAAAAAAGAAACAAAACAAAAACAAAATCTAAATATAAGCCATAGGAAAACCATATACCTAGTCCTTCCAGTATCGCTGAGCCTGAAGCTGCTCTTCCTCAACCTCTGGAACCTCAGGATGAGGTTTCCAAGACAACTAACTTACTTTCTTTTTTGGTACCAGGGGTTGAACTCACAACCTTGCACTTGTCAGGCAGGTGGTTGTGCTGCTAAGCTAAATCTCCAGTCCCTTTCCAAGACAATTTTAATCAAAGCCTCACCCACTATTAGAGTCTGAGGCTTCCCCTACTTGCCCTTCATGTCCTGAGGGTAAAGCTTCTAGGCCAGCTATAAATAAAGGCTTCATGAAAATTTATCCATTCTTAGCTGATTTTGTTCAAGTTCCTCAAGGACAATGTCTCTTATAGGAAGTAAGTGGGGATCTAGAACTACCCATGTTTATATGTCCTTTTTTCTGTGACCTAAAACAGATCAAGCAAGATCTAGGGAAGTTTTCAGATGATCCTGATAAGTACACTGAGGTCTTTAAAGGACTTACTCAGGTCTATGAACTAGACTGGAAAGATATGATGTTGCACTTAAATCAAACATCTACTTCTATTGAGAGACAATGGGTACAGACTCAGATTTTCTTAAGTGTATTACAGATATCCAGGGATACATTATTTTCACAGTGGGTTTAAACAGAGCCTAGCCAGAACTGCTGCAGAGAGAAATTAGCTAGATGACTAGATAGAAAACTCAAAATGTCACAAACACCTCTTTGTGATAGGGCCTAGATTTCTTCTGCACTATTACCTATCCCTGAAGGTGACAGATCTCTTTTGCAGGTTGGGATTTTAGAACTTTTTGATTAGGAGTCATTTTTTAGAAAGTAAGCCCTAAACGATACAGTTGGAGCACTTTCATTTTTTCCCTCACATGCTTTCAAAAGGTTAAAAAGCAACCATTCAGGTTCTTTGATTATTGATTTAACTTTCTGCTTGGTAATGCAACTCGAGTAATCATAGCTTTTATCTGTGGAGGCATGTTTTGCTAAGGATTAGAGATCCACCCTGGGAAAGCTCCTGATCTTCATTGTCTTTCTATACCTGAGATGATTAGGATTTAGTTTGTGTGCC
Source organism: Dasyprocta punctata (assembly GCA_004363535.1). Taxonomy (NCBI): domain Eukaryota; kingdom Metazoa; phylum Chordata; class Mammalia; order Rodentia; family Dasyproctidae; genus Dasyprocta; species Dasyprocta punctata. Next base: position 47,886 of record RJWM01015202.1, read on the forward strand.
ATAGAGTCATTCTTCTGTCCCTTCTCCACTGCCCTGTCCCTGAGAAATAATGCAGTTTCCAACTGTGCTTGATTCTCTCCTCTGTGGGTGCTGAATTTCAGGACCAAGTTTCCAGAATGGTGATTTCTCCCTCCTTGGGACCTTTCCAGAGTGAAACTGACCTTCACTTATGTCTGGGTCATATTAAAAAAAAACTGATGTAGATTTAATCCTGAAACTCTGAAAGAATGAATGTAAAGTTTTAGTCTATCTGCCTTTCAGTCTTTAGGCAGAACTGGAGATTACCTCCTCTTCCCTCTCCCTTCAACGATGCTGATTAGTTTTTATTTATATTATTTTATTTGTTTTGGTCTTTTGTGGGGACAGACTTTCGCTATGTAGTTCAGGCTGGCCTTGAACTCACTTTGTTGCCCAGGCTGGCCTTGAACTCACAGCAATCCTCCCACCTCAGCATCTGAGTGCTGGGATTACAGGCACATGTCACTACACCCAGCTGACTGGTTTTCATAGCACGGGACAGACTAACTGATTTTTATAGCAGATAAATTCACTGAGGGAACCTTATGAGTTTAATATATGTGGCTATCAAAACAGCAGTTTTGTGGCAAGCGCGAGGTTGTGAGTTCAATCCCCAGTGCCGCACAAAAAA
>RJWM01015203.1:0-48460 GCA_004363535.1 Dasyprocta punctata
GAAGGACCACAAAATCTGAGTTTGCCTACAAAGCCTCAAACCATGATTTTAGGTGGCTAAGCATATATAGTATGAGGTTGCTTGTGGTGTGGCATGGAAAATACACTCAAAAGCTGCCCACTGGCTGATACATTAGATTTGGATCAAATGAATATGACATTTGGAAACATGAGTTTCCTAGAAACATGGAATATAGGCTTATTTTCTTCCATAACAGGAGTTCTAAAACATTTTAAGTCAAGGGTCAGATAGTAAAAATCAAAGGCTTTATGACTCACCTTGTGAATTTCATCCTTGCAACCACATGGCCATGACAGATTAAAAGGGTCATAAAAATAGGTAAATAAGGGAACAAAGTTCAATAAAACTTTATGGACTTTGAAATGTGAATTTTTTAAAATGCAAATTTCATGATGAATTTCATGCTCTTATTTTTTTTCAGTAATTATAGTATAAAAATCCTTAGTGCATAGACTATACAGAACAAATGGTTGGTGACATGTGGCCTGAAGGCCTTAAGTTGATGAACTCTAAAATGCTTAAAAAGTATAAATACCAGGAAAACACTGAAATGACAACAAATAGTGAATGGCTAAATTAATTCTTCATTTTTAGCAAGAAGAATTTCCAGATAACAATACACATCACATTCAATTTATTAGTGATCTTCCCCAACCAACATACTTAAACCAGTATACTGTTCACTCATCCTGTACTCCCTATTAACTTACTTATTCAATATTTCTGCATAATTCATTATCGTGTGAACTGCTTTACACTTACTTGTCTCCTGCTTAGAGACTCCTGACTATAATTTGAGATGTGACAGGTCAGAAACTTTTATTACTTTATTCACTAACATTAATAACAGTGATTGAAAATTAACAAATACTCAAAAGATATTTTCAGAAGGATCAGTGATCTGAAAAGTCACTTTATATTCTAGGAACCCAGGAAATATCTGAGCAACAGGAAGTAAAAGGGATATAATTGTAACCCCATTTTGCAATTAATAATTTCTTATTATATAAGTGCATTTTATCTAATATGGGATTGAAAAATATTAGCAGCATTATCAAAAATCCACTTATTTTATTCAATATATGTATTATAATTGGATTAAAATCATAATATATATGGAATTATAATTAATTGACCTGTCACAAATGAAGTCATTATATACTATTGTCCATATTTCAGATTGACATTGGTCCCTCATAGAGATTCTTGTAAAAAAGTCAATTTAAACAAATAATGTGCAACAAAACAGTTCAAAATAGAATGCGACAATAGCTCAATTAATAATAAGAACAATATAATGTGAAATCTATTTCTATAGTTTCGCTAAAATATACTAATGTCAATTGTCTTTATTATGCAGAAAAATAGTTGTTTTCAAAGTGCTGCTGACCAAGATTAAATATTTACAGAAATATTGATGCATATCAAATTTAGAATGCAATGATTAATAAATATGGTGGATTTTAAGTCATAGATGTGTATATCAGTCGTGTAAAAGTGTTACTTTGTCTTACAATTGCAATCTTCTGGTTTATAAACTTTCTTTCAACTAAAACTTTGTTTAGAAGTTAAAAGCTTTGTACTGAGGCATTATTTCTTAGATTTTGTTGTGTGAAGTCAAAGAGACTCGTCTCCAAGGAACAGAGGCATATGTGTGAATGAAAATTTCCAGCGATGAAAAATGTATCATTATTTCAAATATTATTCTGTTTTTGAGTCAGCATTCAGTTGTTTTTATTTGTGTCTTGGAATTTATATTTTAGGTGACTGACTCAAAGACATAGATAACATTATTATTCCCATTTATTATATGAAAAATCGACTTGCTACTGCTTGAAAGGGTCACAAAACTCTTTCAGCTTTACCAGAATGTATAGAATAACAAGACTCCCCCAAAACATTGGGTAGCCATTGACTAAGTATGCCTTAATATCAGTGTTAAGCCAAAAGTTATGAAATAAACAAGAATTTTTAATCTCTTTTATTTCCAGTAAATGTGAGTTTATATGGATTTAGGTAAATATACACATACATAAAAAGCTGTATTTGTAAAAGTTTAAATCTAATATGAAAATGTACTTTTGGTTAAGCATTTTATTCTTCATGACACAAAATGAAATCCTTAGTTTCTTTTATATAGCCTACTTTTATATAAAATGAAAAATAATTAAATGCACAATTACTGTCTTCACATCATAAAAATCCTGGGACTTTTTAAGGCATCAGCATTTTTAATCCCACTTCTTATTTACTCCAGATGAATTTAATTTATCATCCCTACCGTCACTGAAATTTTTTTTCTTTCCATCTCTGTTTCTCTCACTTTCTTTCATACAAGTATGACTGGATTTCCTGAGTAATATGTATGACCAGTATGCATCTAGTGCTATAGAACAAATTAAGTGTTTTTATTCAGTTGCATATTCATTTGTGAATTTTGCTCTCACTACTAAATCATCTGTTGATTTTCTCATTATATGTACATGTCATTGTCTATACCTATACAGTAACTGCTGCCTGTTTCTAGAAGCATCATCAGAAGTTAAAACAATTGGAGTGTAAAACACACCTAACATAAAATTCATTTCAAAGCTTTGAAATTAAATAAAAATACATCTCATAAAGTCTGATATATTTAAGAATATTTTATATACAAAAAGATCTCAAAAATGTCCAGGTTGCTGTGTAATATATGAGACATCGTTAATAGTAAAGAACCATGAAAATAAAAAGAAAAAATCAGTTAGGATTAATAATGATTAGGTAAAATGAAAAATACCACATTTTTTATTTAGTGATACATTATTATAATTTTAAAGAAGTATTTTCCATGTTGTTTCTCACAGATAATAGTTTGTAAGGCATGTGTCAAATAATTTCAGTACATGTGTCTTTAAACATAAATATGTAATGACTAAAAAATACCTGTGCAACACCCTTCATTGCAAACTGATATTTTGATAGCTAAAATGGATATGTTCAGGGTGTTCAGGAGAATGAGTAAATATATTACTGTTAAGTGATTAAAAAGAATGAAATAATAATATATTCAGCACAGAAGAATCTTCCAAACATGTTATGATGACTGAAAGAAGCCTTACATAAAAGAGGACAGATGCATGCCTGCATTCATATGAAATTCCATAATAGACAATTTAAATATTTTAAAATGCAAAGGGCTAGTATTGTTGCAAGTGGAAGGGAAAATCAATTGTGAAGGATATGAGAACACTATACGAGGTAACGGCAGTGTTACAGGTGGAAATGATAATGGTTTGGGTTTCATCGGTGTATGTATTTGTCAAAATTCACTTAAGGTACATAAGAATTTGTGGATTTTAATAAATTTAAATTTTGGCAAAAGTGACTGAAAAACTTTGAAATATAGCTAATAATGTACGTGTTGATGTGATTAAGATTAAAAGTATTCATGTCTACAACTTTAAACTACATTAAATACGATGGATGGTTAGAGAGATGATGGATAAGCATGTAATAAATGTAGCATAAGAATAATCATATAATCTAGATGAGTATATGACAGTTCCATATATGAGTCTGACTTTTTAAATGTTCAAATTTTTATAATACCATATTTATAAAATAATCAAAACCAGCTGTATTTAGTTTGACTGGATTGCTGTGATAACTAAAGATTCAGAGATCATAAGACAAACTGAGAAAAAAAGAATAGAAGGAGCTAGACCATGTACATCTATGTACATTACTGCATTGTGCATATGTAGCTATTGGGACCCCAGCATTCCCTTCTCTCTGCTTGATGATCGCCATAAGTTAATCAGGTTTCCTCTTCCAAGCAGTCCTTTCATGACGTACTGTACCAATAACCAACCGTGGATGGACACTTTTGAAATCATAAGCTACAATAAATCCATCCTTTTTATCAGTTGTTTACCTCAAGTGTTTTATTTTTGGTTTTCACAGTGACAGAAAGCTAATATAGATAGCTAACCAGTGATTTTGTTTTGTTTTGTTTTTTGTTCTGTTGAGATGCTTTCTGACTACATAGTTCAGAGTGGCCTTGAACTCACTATATAACCTAGAATTCTCAGTGATCCTCCTGCTTCAGTCTTTCACTTCTGGAATTACAGGTATGTGCCACCATGCTCTGCTATCAGTGGTATTTTGATGCACTTTTTCATTGCATAACCACGTGAAACATAATTATTACCTCAACATTTATAGCAACAATTCATTAAGGTATTCAAAAATTTTCAGAATTGTTTTATCTGGTTTTCTGACATACACGGCACAAAACTGCTATCCATAGCCATAGTAATAACACCATTAAGAGAAAACAAGAGGACAATTTAAGGGAACAGCCAAATAACTGAAAGCACTATGAGGGGAGACCTGGGAAGGAATGAAGCAAATGCGAAAGCCAGAACTTCCTGAAGGTAGTTGTGTTGCTGGCCAAGAGCCATGGGGTTAATACAAAGGGGGAAAGGAGAAGAATCCAGAGTCACTGATTGAATCCTGGATCACTGAAGATGAACTGAATCTGAAGGCAAGTTCTTGACTAAAACAGACTGCTTGTTAGAGAAAAGTGTTTGTAATATAGGCACTCCAAAGGCCCACAAATTAAAGGAAATAACCATGACTTCATATTAATATAACTCAATACCGAAAAAAGAGAAATAATATGAAAGACTTATTAGAAAAAATGGATTTATACCTCTAAGTACTTAGATGTTGGAAATATTAGCCACAGGATATAAAATAAAAATTTGAAATATAGCCAACACTCCACATTTTGTGGATTCCACATTCATGGACTCAACTAACTGTAGATGGAAAATATCAGGTAAAAATAGCTTTTGTACTAATAGCATATGGGCTTATTATTTTCGCCATTATTTCATATAAGAGATTTGATCATTCATGAATTTTGCTATTGGATGTGATCTTGGCAACTACAGATATGAAGGGGTGACTGTCATTAAGCAATACGTGTATAAAAATAAGCAGGTGAGAACAGCAAAATTGATTCTATAAATCTGAAAATAAATTTAAAAAGATTCAGATATACAATATTGGATTTAAAAATGCACAAGAGCTTCTGCTTTTAACTATAAAACATTATCTTGCATTAGACAAACTATCATAATAAGAGTCACTATGAAGCTTCAGTTTGAAATGCAAAAAAAAAAAAAAAATTCTTTCCAGAAATTTGAGACTACAAATGACAGCTAATATTCAAGAGGTCAAAGTCTCAGAAAGAAGTGATGTGAATGGAAATGAGTTCAACATTGTGTGCCCTTTTCCCCTTGGGTAATGGATGATTCAGAAGAAACAGGAGACTGAGAGGCTTTGCAGCACGCATTGGCTGTGGCCTCTGGGCAGCCTCATGGGGTTGGAGAAACACAAATTGCAGTTCAGGGCAGCAAAGCAGTGAGGAGACTGGCAGGGCATGACTGATTGTCTTATGTGGCAGTTCATGATTCTAAAATATATAAGCCTAATTAGAAAATGGAAGGTGAAAACCTAACACTAGGTTATGCATAATTCTCAAGCATAATTCTTTCATAAAACTCAGTAAAGCTAGTTTTTTAAGGTGAAAATAAAATAGCATTCAGAGGCCATCAAGGATGAGAGACTCTATTGTAAATATGGAGAGCAAAATAGCAGGATGGAAGCCTATAAAAATGTTACAGTTTAGTCTCAAATTATCTAATTCTTGTCTGGGACAAGTTGATGTTCTTTTAGTCTTGAGTGTCTGCATAAGGAAAGAAAATTCTATTTCAGAGAATGCAATGTAATGTAGTCCCTGTATATTTTTTTAGATGTTGCTCATCATTCTTTCAAAAATTTGCAGGTATGTCATTCTCTTTACTAGGTGTTGTATAGCAACCTTTTAAAACATTAATTATTTGCTTTTAAAGTAAAGCAAAAAGATGAGACTTCATTCTCTTTCCATTGAACCTCATAGTCTATTATGCACCAACTAATTAGATCAAGAAACTAAAATGATATGTGTAATAATTATACAAAAGAATCAAACTATTGCTATTCATAATCATCTGCATGATTAAATATATTAGAATTGAAATGCAAAAATATTCAGTCTCACCCAGAAGAAAGGAAACATAAATGTAATGAAAAGAACTTTGGGCTTTATTATACAATTCTTTCTAATTTATGTTAGAAAATATGCATACAGAAAAGATATTTTAAGACCATGTTTTTGACAAGGTGATGAAAATGACACCGTGTAGTTTAGTAACAGTATAAAAAATGCATATTTCACAAAAGTATTGTTTCCCTTTCCACTATTTCTTTTTTTACTGATGACCCATTCAGGTGTTTCTATAAATTTTTGCAGATATTGTAGCAACTTTTGGTAAAAAAATCCTGAAATTCAAACAAAATGAATATTTTGAGTCAAGTTCAAATAAACTGTAACATTTCATGTGGATAAGAATTATTATAGCATTTGAATAACTTTTAATAATTTAATAACAAAAATTCATAGACAATACAAATGATGAATAAAAGTGATGAAAATAACTTCAAGTATGTAAATACATATATCTTTTGCTTAGATATGGTTTTAATGCCAATGAGATGATAAAGAGAAGTATAAAAGTAAATATAAAATAAATTAGTATGTGTAGGTATATAATTATACTGATGTATATAATTTATATACACACATAAATATGTATAAATATTAAAATGGCAACAAAGTTAGTATTTAGGTTATAGGATTATAGTTGTTTTCTCTTTTCTTACCTATGCTATTTTATGTTTCCTAAACTTCTTTGTATTTTCATAATTAGAATGAAGGTAATGTTATATTCACTAATTCGGTGAATATAAAACCATACAATTTATATGATTATAGTAATTATTTAATGATCTGTGGAAATCAGAAAATAGATCAAAACAGATTTTGCAACAAGCGTTTTACCAAGTTTTTCCTAGTTTCTTAGAGGAATCACTTATTATTCAAGCACTAAAAGTTAATGATTAGTGTTGAATCTTAAGTCTAACTTTCTAAAGGTTGCATGATAATTTTTATGTGACCCATAATACATTTCTTACTGAAGCAGCAGCATAATTATTATACATTTTACACATATATTTATGCTAGATTTGATTTCAGCTGCTGACATAATTTCTAAGATTTATAAAAACCAGTCTTTTCATTGCTTTAAAATAATATATATATATATATATATATAGTTTTATATGTCCTCTTATATTTTAAAATATTGGAACAAGTACAAATACATTTATTTCTTAAAATATGCAAAAAAAGTACTGTATTCTGCTTAATTATTTATTTATACATTTATTTATTTGTTGTAGTACTGAGATTAAACCTAGGGTCTTCACACTGAGCCACTTCTCTGCCATTCTTTTGTTTTGCAATTTTTTAATTTTGATTTGCAGTCATGTTATGACCCTAAGTAGTTCAGACTGGACTCGAACTTTCAGTTCTCCGGCCTCATTCTCTCAAAGTGCTGAAACTGCAGGCATGTATCACCATGCTATACTGCCTCAGATTTGTTTTGCAGTATTTTTCAACTATGGTAGTATAATAAATCACACTTTCTGTTGGTAAGCTTTACATTACTGGTACAAAATAACCATGATAATTTGAAAGGAAAAAACAATTATTTTGGCCATGGTTTCAGAAGTTTCAGTTCACGGTCTCTGACCTCCATTAGTTTATGCTTGTGCTGTCATAGTCATCATGGTGAGGCACGTGGAAGAGGAGGCCCATTCACCTTTTGGCCTCTGAGCAACAATAAGACAAAAGTGACCTAGGTTCTGATATGATCAAGTATCATTTTCAAAGACACACCTGGAAGACTAATTTCCTAAAGTTTTTACCACCAGTAGCACCAAGGCCTGGAAAGAAAAAAAAAAAAAATATATATATATATATATTCACATATGTTATTTCATATATTTCATATATATAGCCATGTATATAACCATGTTATAACCTTGGTTATATATATTAAATAACATATATATGATATATGAAATACATATTATGTATTATATATGAAATCGTGCATACGATGTTATATATAATGTACATATATTATTCAAATGAATAAAGCAAGGACACCATATTACACAAACAAAAATGTTTTATAGCATAGAATTATTTTGTGATAAACAAATATATTGGTTGCACAGTTTAAGAAATTAGTATTAGCAAAATGTCACTGTGCCATTAATGAAACCAAGGAAATGACCATTCTGAATTTGTACCTGTTTAGTATATAGTCTTGCTTAATTGATTTCACCATGATATGAATATCTTACTATTTTATTCCCTGCTGTGCACCACATCCCTATTATTTCATAGAATCCCTATAGCCTGATGCTTCTAAAATTCTTGGATTGGTTGTCCTTTTTTTTATTTAGAAAGTTCGATCTAAGTTTCTGCTGAATTCTCTCATTGTCTCTTAAATACTAAGCATGTTGGAAGGCTTTGTAGTATCAGTCTGCTGTTTTATGGACTCTGTCACATTTACTCACTTTAGTTTTACAGAAATAAAATACAATGCTGAGAAAGAGAGGATGAGAGACTTTAAAGTGAAATCATTGGGCTTGCACAGGCAACTGTCTAGATTCAAAGATAGCTTTCTTCCTAAGAATTTCACCTTCCTTGAGGACTTCCATAGTTGTGTATCAGAATAAAATCTGTGAAATTTACTTCTAAAGTCAGTTTTTTCCCCAACATTAGGATGTTTTCTTTTCCTTATGGTTATATTCTAGCAGTACTGGATTTTTCCCTGCTCCTTGAAGATGACCCACTCCTCTAGTTGGTGCCTTCATGTTTGATACATCTAACGTCCTGACCACCATCATACTCCCATTCTAGTAATTTTCTAAACTAATTCCTTATAATGTTTAGATTTTTCTCTGAGAAATAAAACATCAGATAACTTTTCTTTGCATTCCTGTAGTTTTCTAAGCTAGACTATTTTTCACTTCTATGCATTGTATTTGTTGTATTTGCAACTCTTCCCAAGTATTATTTATGTTAAATGTTTTCCATACTACTTGTTTTCTCAAATAAAGTTGGTAGTTCTGGAGACAGGGATCATATTCATGATATTCACCACTCTGCACCAGTTCTTAGCACAGTCAGACACACAAAAGATGTGCCGATGATATGCGTCATGTAGGAGAACAGGTAGAAGTGACTAGAGGAACACAGGACAGGGCAGTGTTTGGAATTCTCATAATATCTGCAGAGCGTTGGACAGAGTTACCACTGATATTTTATCAGTCTCATAAGATATCATCTGTAATTAGGGACTGAAGAGAAACCCAGTGAAATTATTATTACATGACCCTTTACAATTATAATTATAAATATATAAATAATTCCAAAAGACCACACTGAGTACTATACAGATCTTTAAATTAGTCAGGCATAGTGAATTCTAAATTTTTGCTGTATGCCTTTTAATTTTGTTTTCATTTACTCTTTAAGTTTTATTTTGTCATGATTATTCCCTCTGTCTCATTACCTTTCAAGATAAAATATATTGTTATGATAAAAATTTAATAACTTTACAGTTAACATAGTAAGTTATAGAAAGCACCCTTGAAAGCAGTAAAAGCATGATGTAATTACCTTGGAAATATTCTAATTGATCTTTGAATCCCTCAGAATGCCAGCTTCTAGAAGTTTCTTTTTTCCTGTAAAAATAATTTCTCTAAGGTTTGATATTAAGTAGTAGATTTTCATCTAAATTTTAGGGTTATATCTAATAAGCAATTTCTGTTACTATAATATGATACAAATTCTTTATAATTTCCTCATATAGCATTGTCTTCTGCTTCATTTCTTGTTTAATAAGAAATCTTTTTTTTTTTCTTTTTTTGTACTGGAGATCGAACTCACAACCTCGTGCCTGCCAGGCAGGTGCTTAGGCCTCTGAGCTAAATCCCTGACAGAAATATCTTTTAAAATTTCCCTGTATTCTCACATATTTATAAATCTTTAATTTACTGAATAAAAGTGGCAATAACTAAGTTGATATTAGAAATTCTAAAAGGAAAAAGATTTGAGATTCCTAAGGAAATTCAGTTTCTAATAAATATTTCTATTTGAAGAGATTGCTATGCAAGATTAGACAAATTCATATTCTGGGAAATATTTTAATACAAAAATATATTGTAACATTTCTTTATGCTCTAGCAACAATATCAAAATGTCAAAAATTCACTACTTAAAATGTCAATAGCAGTACTAAAATAATTAAAAATTTTAAATATAAATTGCATTAAAACAAATTCCTGCTTCAGTATTCTTTCAATTAGATAAGTGAAAAATTCCTCAGAAAGAACTTTTTCACAGTTTTAAATACTCTGTGGAAATAAATTAAGGTACAATTTTAAACACGTAAAAATTCAAAATAGTCATTTCCTTTATTTCTGAAATGGCACAGTGATATTTTACTAATGTTAATTTATTGTTTCATGGCCAATAAATATTTTTATTCTGTTTTTTGCAGTAATAAAGCTATCATGTGAAAACTACAAATGTAATTGATTTTATATGGACATCTTGTTTGTGGATATGGTGTTCTTGCTTTTATAAATGGTATTCAATTAGCCTTGAAATTAGATAAATGTAAAAATCATATTTAATGAAATCTGAGAATTGAATTACTGTATTTATTAAGAGCCCCTGAAAATCAAAGTAAAAGATAGAATAAACCTATCACAAAACTTCAATAATAATTAAGTATTTTTATTTTAAAATTTGGAAAACTGCATTATATGGTTCATGTTGTGTGACATTTCATAATCCCCCAAGACCTATATGGATACAGGTTAACAGTTCTGTTTTCTTAGCTAGACTAAATGTTTTGGTTTTTCAGCATGAGTTTTGGACAGGTTTACAGTTAGGTTTTCATATTGTTTCATCAATTTAATGAAGAAAATTTCAAACAATTCCACCTTGACTTTGAACACTTCTAGAATGTTCTCCTATTTGAGGAAGTTAACCATGGAGGGAAAGAGAGACAGAAGAGAGGTGTGAAAAACAGATTTTATGCCCTTTCCTTAGTTCTTTAAAAAGCATTACATGTAATTTAACTGAAAATCATTTTATTTTCTATATTTGAAGTCTGTCTTGATTTTATGTAATACTTGTATAACTGTTGGTCTTGAATAGGAAGTTCAAGTACTAGAGTGGAGGGCACATAGTAAGTAGTGAGTTTTCTTTAATGAATTTATGAATGAATGAATCAATCATTCAAACACAATGGCCACAACTCAGTTTTACTAAACAAAGCTTAAGCTTATTGTTGAAGTAATGTTAGATTTTTCGATAGTTCTTATAACACAGTAAAAAAAAAAGTGTAAGACGCTGTTTTATATCCTCAAGTACAAAATTCATTTTAAATTGAAATCATAAATTTCTCAAAATTGTCATCCAAAGAATATATTTGTAAGGAGAAAGTAAAAATAGTGAGGAATGATTAAAAATGTTATTAAGAAAAAGTTATTACAAAAACTTTGTGCATGAAAAAACTGAAATATATTTCCAATTTATTCTGTATTTAGAAGTAATCATTCAGATTTCTCCAGAGACAAAGAACAAATAGAATGTATAGATATAAAAGAGAGAATTACTATAGGAACTGGCTCTTGAAATTATGGAGGCAATAAGTCCCACCATACTCAGCCTGCTGATGAAAAACCAGGAAAGTCAACAATGGAATCTCAAGGCCTGAGGACCAGAGGAGTCACTGAAGTGACTCTCAGTCCAAGGCCTGAGGGTTTCTGGCAGAATCTCAATTCTACAGCAGTGAAAGCATAAGGTTGGAGCCAGTGTATGTCCACCTCCAGAAAGAAGAATGAACTCTTCTTTTCGCTGCCTTCATCTTTCATCCAAGTCCTTAAGGATTTGAGAGATGATCACTCATTGTTGAAGATGATATTCTATACTCTTAATTCTGTCTACCGATTCAGATGTTAATCATGTCTAGAAACAGACATCCCTCAGAGATATACCCAGAAACAATGTCTTAAAAATCTCTGAGTATCTCTTATCCCAATTGAATTGCACATGAAGTTACCCATTAGAATTATTATCCAGGTTCTTTTCTTTTGGAAGGAAGCATACTCAAGCAGATGAGCTCCATTTGAGTTAAAATCTTAGAAAGTATTAGTATTTCAAAAACACTGTAAAAGTTACCATCTTCTCTTATCCACTACCATATTCTTATTACAAGTCTATTAATTCATCATACTGTGAGAAACATTTGGGAATCTTACATTCTTGATTTGCTAAGTACCTGTATATAACTACTAGTTTTTTAAATTCCTTTTGCTTTCATTTTCATTAAGTTCACACTTTGAGAGTCATTTAATGTGATAATTGCTTGAAATCAACTTTCAAACTTTTCAAAAAACTAAATGATGTAAACCATCTAATACTCATAGGACCTAATAGTCATAGAATATCTTTCGGTGGGCAAAAAATGAGAATATGTATCATTCTAACTTGACTATATAAATTGTTTTTCTTTAGCTGCTATCTTGATTTTTCAATGTATAGTAAGTTTGTTGATTTATTTTGATTTTCAAATAACGAAGTTCTTTTAAAAGCACTTACATATTTGCCTGCACCTATGTTTCTCAATTATGTTTTACGTATGTACTGAAATATATTATGGTTAATTATACTACCTATAAAGCACAAACGTGGGATTTATAATTTGTTTATTATTTGTCTTTTAGACTTGATTGAGAAAATAAAGACACAGATATTAAGGCTGAAGAGCCCACCTATTTATAGTGATTTTTCCAATAGCTACAGAATAGGAAAAACAAACCCTTTAAATGCATGTATTGTCTTTGAACAAACTATTTTCTTCTGAACAATTAAACTGTCAAATTTATGGATCATTGCTTCTACTGTTAATATACTAATTTATAATTTTCTATTTATTCTTCTGATTTCTCTATGATGCTCTCAGTTCTCAAAGTTTGTGTTTCCTCAGGATCCTATACTCAACAGTCATAAACCTGGCACATTGTATTTCCTTTACCTAAAGCCGAAATACTGTGGAGCCAGCAAATTATCTGACCTGTGCTTCCAAAATAATCATTTTGAGTTACCGTTTCATTCTATTTGAAGTCTGGTATATAAAGCACACACAGAAAAATAATGTTTTAATAATTAATGAAAAAAGGCATCAACTTCAGATCAGAAGTAATGAAGGATGTTTAAATATTTTCCTTAATCTTAAATCATAATTTTCAAAGCTTGATTTATGTAGTAGTGTTAGTGCATATAGAGTAAACATAAAAATCTGAGTCCTAGTATGACAAAATGGATGTATTAATACAGATTAGGAATTACACACCTTTATTGTTATCCATTCCTCCAACTGCATACAGAGTTCCAACTGTAGATTTTCTGGGTTTAGTTCTTGGACTTTGCATTAAAGTTCTTCTTTCTGGCAAGAGATGGTATTTCATTGCTTCCAGAATCAGTTTTTGACATTCTAGATCATTCTTAAATAATGCATGGTTTTCTAGGTCAGCCAGTATCTGTGAATAATAAAAATGTCTATTAATAATGTTTGCTAGGTGAATGAATGTAATATATCAGTAGTTAACATCAGAAATTTAAGCTTATGTTATTGTTATTGTTCTAATATTGGAAAAACTATAATATGTGTAAATGTATTCTCTGGAAAAATCAAGACATACAATAAAATGCATGTCAAAGAGAAATGGAACCGATATTTCTGATTCAATATTATTTATCATTAATAAAGACATGAAAAAAAACAGTAAAAAGTAACTACTACAGGTCATTTTTCTAATTTCTTTCTTAGCAAATACTATTTGTAAATCAACTATAATTACTTATGTTAGCTATAAACAAGTCTTGTGAAGGAAATTTAAAAAATAGTCTTCAACAACATAGTTCATACCAAGCTAAATATTAGTTACCAATATCCTCAAGCTCTGTCAAGTATAATTTAATTCTACTTAAAATTATAAAGAGCTACATGAAAATGTGAATAATTAACCTCATAATATTTGTTTAGGTATGCAAACAAACTCACAAGTGTTTATTGGAAAAAAATAATAGTTTCCAAAAGTGAAAACTAAGAAATTTGAGAGCAGTGATCTAGCACCCGAGGGACTAATAGAACGAGATCAGCAGTTTGGAACTATTTTTCTCTTTTATGACAACAAGTTTTAGTCTTTGTAACTTTTACTTTTTGAGTTTTCAGACACTGTCTTGCTATTTTGCCAAGCTGCCCTGCTGCCCAGCTCTAACGTGATGGAACTGCAGGCATATACCACAGTGTTGAGCAGCTGTAAAGCTTTGTGTACAGATTTTTGTACACGTACAAATATTTTTCTTTTTCTCTTTCTCTGTAGTTTATTACATAGTTTTACACTTCTTTCTTTCAATCTTACTATTTTTGAACATTGTTTATTAGTACACATTTCTAGCACACGAGATTTACAGTCATCTTGGGGTGTATGTACATGTATACACATCATATACTGCTTTTTCTTAAATTCATTTCCCCTTCCCTCCTCCCTCCAACCTTCCTCCTTTAATTTCCCTTTCTACAATTTCATTCTTGTTGATATTGTTAATCTTAGATCATGTTTGTATCATATAATGTTTAGATTCATTGAGTTATTAAGATCCTGTGCAGGCCATATCCTTATTCTACCTATTTCCCCATCTCCTCCTCATCAGCCCCTGCTCTTGGTCCCTTGTCTCTTTCCATTGGCAAGAGATCTTCCCCTTGTCTCTTTCTATCCTTCTTTTATTATTGTCTTTGTACTTTGTATTTCTCAAGTGAGAGATACCGTATGATATTTAAACTTGTGTGTCTGGTTTATTTCACTCAACATTATATTTTCCAGGTGCATCTATTTTCCAAAAAAAAAAAAAATCTATCAAATTTGTCCTTCTTTATATCCAATTAGTATTCCATTATGGATCGATACCACATTTTCTTTATCCAGTCATCTGTTGATGAGTATACAGGCTGCTTCCAGGATTTAGCTATTATGAGTTGCGCTGCTATAAATGTTGGCATACATGTATCGTTGTAGGACAAGGTTATAAACTTTTTGGGGAGATAGCTGTGTCATATCAAATTTCTAATTTGCATTCTTTGAGAAAACTCTATACTGATTTCCATAATGGTTGTACTGGTTTCCATTCCCACTAACAGTGTAGGAGTTCCGTTTTCACCACAGCATGCCAATATTTATTATTTTTTATCTCTTGTTGATTATCATTCTTTCTGTATTAAGATGAAATCTTAGTGCTGTTTTAATTGGCATTTCTTTAATGGCCAGAGATGCTAACAGTTCTTTCATATATTTGTCAACCATTATTTGTACTTTCTCTGTGAAGAATCTGTTCATTTCTCTTGTCAGTTTTTGACAGGGTCTTTAATTTTAGGTGGTGTATTTTTTTTTTTTTTTGCTAGATATTAATCCTTTGAGAACTAGTAGGTGAAAATATTTTGCCATTCTGTAGGTTGACTCTTCAGTCTATTTGATTTTTTTGATGTATGGAAACTTTTCATTTATATATAAAGGGGGGAGGAGATGGTAACTCTCACAAAATTTTTTCTTTCTTCCCTCTTTTTTCATTTTTTTGGGGAAAAATAGGTATTACTTGATTAGCAAAATGACCCATTATTTTATTTGGAGCACATACTAGGATTATATTATCTAGATAAGGTAATAAATAAAAGTCACAAATATTTAAAATACTGTACTGGAAAAGTATAATGCATGAAGTTTACTTGGGAGCTCGTGTAAATGCTTAAGATTATATAAATATACTCAAATGTTTCAAAATTTGGACATACAAATCTAAAGGATCATTTATATTAAAACAAATTCATTTGATATTTCTACTCTTTAAATGACTCTTAGCTAATAAAAACATGTCAATTTTAGTTCATACTTAGCTTTACCTTGTTCTTGGTTTTATCATCATGCAGAAATAATGTTAGAACAATAGCAAATATTAACCAGACTTAAATTCTCATTTAAAATATTGCACACTAAAGGTGATGGGACTAGTAACTTGTAATTTATTTCATAGGTTAGTTTATTGAAATACAAATCTGTTTTATTAAATTGAAATAAATGTTACCTTGAAATGGTGAGTCTTATGAATGCTACCTATCGGAAAGTTCTTTGTTGACTTACAGTTTTATTATTTGGGCTAATTTTTTGTTGTTGTTGTTGTTTTGTTTGCTTGTTTTGCGGCACCAGGTATCCAACTCACAGCCTCACGCCTGCCAGACAGGCGCTTACGCCACTGAGCCAAACTCCGGGCCCTAGTTTTTTGAGGCAGGATCGCACTATGTAGCTCAGGCCGGCCTTATGCTCGCGTTGTAGCCCAAGCCGGCCTGGAACTGACAACGCTCCTCCTACCTCAGCCTCCTGAGTGCTGGGATTAAAGGCGTGTGCCACCACGCCCGGTTTTTTTAGGCTAATTTTAAAGCAGTAGATTGTTGCAAATTAATTAATGAAAATTCTTGTATAATTTTTCAATTTCTAAGTAAAAAGTTACAATAATTGTTTTTTGAAGTATTTCTAAGGTGCACATGGAAACACAGGCCTGTAATCCCAGGATTTAGGAGCCTGAGATAAGATGACCTCGCTATGAGTTTCAGACCAGCCTGGGTTACATAGTGAGTTGAAGGCGAGTCATAGCGACACCCTGTTTCAAAAATGCAAATAAGAAGAAAGAAAGAAATGTTCCTGAATTTACTTATTTTTTACATTTTGTAGATATAAAGGGGTAGAATGCACAAGATATTTAAATATTGATTAAATCATTCAACTTTACAATGAGAAAATATATGTTCATCAAAATAGACAAATTTTGTTTTCTTGTTTATAATTTTTCTTATAACTGAAAAATAAGTATTTCTTACTCTAGGTCAATGGTAACTCTACAACAAAAACTCCAAGAAATAGTTTTCAATTAAGGCAATAATATTGCTTGTTTCTTAAGGGATACATGGTTTATTTGATAAAACTCTACACATTGATGATAAAACTTAAAAAAAACAGCTTGACTACTAGCTTCTTATTTACGTAGTTCTAAATAAAGTAGTGCAAAGATTTATAATACATATTTGAAAATATTTTTATGAATAACATAAAGTAGGGAACTTTATGGAAATAAAATGTACAAAAACAGCCAAGAGAAAATGCCTGGGATTATAACACAATCAAGTAATAAATTTAAAAGGGAAATCAATTATTCCATGCCCATAAATATACACAAGAAGAAGATATTTCAGATCAGTTATTTGGAAGTATAACATACATGGAAGATATACAAAGTAAAAATGAAATACATATTTTGCTTCTATAAAATTGCCAAGGTGTTTTGTCCTCAAATAATGTTATAATTTTATAAATACAATACTGTGTGAAGTATTTTAAATTGGAATCATTCTGACCATTTTGAAAAATTTGTTTATTTTAAAAGAAATTAAATTATTCATAAGGATTGCTACATATTGTTTTACATTTTAAAATTTTTATTCTTTAAAATTGCCATGATCTGTGTTCATATTTAATATACTCTGACAAAGCTTCTGAATTTTATTTTATCCCAAATTCAAGTACAAAATCAAAATAATAACGTGGTGAAAATGACTTTTAAACTCAAGGTATTTTTATATTGTCTTGGGATACCCCAAGAAATTGATTCTTGTTATGAAGCAGAAGATAGTAAAAATAATCTTCCTTTTATACACTTCAATTATTAAGGAACCTTAAGCTATTGTGTTAGCTTCTTTATTAAATAACTAAAAAATCAATATGTTTTAATGATTGAAAAATAGTTGAAGTCATACTCTTGTTTATCTGAAAATATTTGTGCTATAATTGCCTACAATTAGAATTTGTCTTACAGTATTAAATACAAATATCATTTAGGTAGTTTTATTATATTTATACTACAATTAAAAAGTCCAGGAAACTTTTTAATACCTTCGCCATTTGTACAGTTTTGCACTTTGAAATACCATCGACTGAACCTTTAAAAATGAATTGTGCATTATACCTCAAAAGATTATTCAATTATTTATGAATACATAGTATTTCAGAATAGTTTCTATTCTAGAAGAGAGATCAGAAAAAAATACTATGATGCAATGCAAAGGGCAGTGTATGTTACTGCTAACAATTAGCATCATATAAAACTTTAAGAATTGAATTTTAGGCCAATACATTTTAAAAAATGAGAAAAATGACTCACCCTTAAATTATTAGAAATCTGTTCAACCCAGAAAATTGCAGGTGAAAATTCTTATTATCTTCCAAAATCAGATGGTACACTTTGAAGGACTGAATGCATGCAAGACCTCCAAACAGAGGAATTTAATACAGACAGCTTCCAACAATCATGACACAAGATGGAGATGTGCAAACTCACTGTGTGATAGTCTGTATTGTTCTGCTACTCTAAAATGATAAGCTCTTTCTTTGTTATTATTTAATGCTCACAAATCAATTAACCTTATTTACAATGACTGCTTTAGTTCTGATGAAGGCTCCCCCATTGACTTGTTTTTTTAACTTCCAATTTCTTATTGTATTTACATAGACGTCCCTCAGTGTGTAGATACAGAGACGATCACATTTCTTGCACCTTCTAACCCTCACAAGCATTCTTGCATAAAATACCATGATACTGAGTATTAGGATTGTACCATGAGTCTTTTGATGAGACACTAAGACTTTTTAATCTTCCTATGTAAGAATTCAACCTAGCATACAATTAGACAAGAGCATAACGGACCACCTTTCTGTGCTGCTCAATTTCCTGTGATCAGTTCCTTACAAAAATTGTTGTTTTTCTGGGTAATTGGATTCAAGCAACAAATTGTGGTTTGTTTGATTGTTTCATTGATTGGTTAACTGGCTTTATCACAGACATCACATTTGACAAGCAAGAGCCAGAAATCTAAAGCTCCCTTATTTCATAGGCTGAAAGGACAAATGTATTTTCTTATGGTAGATCTGGTACAGGGCATGCTTCTCTGTCTCTATGCTAATTAACAATGAAAACAAAACAAGCATTGAGTTTGACCTTGTAGGATGAGTCCATGAACTCAGAAAAACAGCATAACTTCAACATGTCCTTCAGCAGCTATTTCAAAATTACAATATAAATACTACAGAGTAAGCCCAGCAACTGTAACACAGTGAAAGTCTGCTTGAAAATAATCAAAAAATTACAATCATATAAATACCTTCTTGTGACTTACTCTGTGAAGAAAATGCTAGGACTCTGTGTAGGTACAGGAATGTGAATAATAAAGCTTCATCACTTAATTAATGACTTGCTTTATATTCTTTCAGGAAGTCAACAATAAGCACATTTTGCAAGTAATAGTTACAAAGAAATTGCAAATGGATTGAATACAATGCTCAGAGAATGAAAGCAAGTAAACTGAAAACTTAAGTCTTTATTGACATTCTGGTACATGCTTTAGTGCGATTAAAAAAATACAACAATTTATATCAGATAGTAAGTGGAAAAAAACGATATTTGGTATGCTTTACCATAAATAATTTTGATTTAAATTTGAAATGGTGTTATAGACTTTAAATTCTAAGTGTCCATTGTTTTATTTCATGTATATTATTTCTATGTATTAGAAAATTGCTACTATTTATTAAAAAAATTGAGTATCTCTACAACTCATAATAGAACTTGTCATTTGGAATATTATGCTAACATATAGCACTGACATAAACTTATGGAGTATGAATTGGAAAAATAAATAAGTGCTTTAAATGTAAATTCTGAAAATTCTTATTTCAACTATTAATTCTTACTGATCCTGCCAAGAGGAAGTTAAATATCAGAGTGAAATTAGAAACCTAAATGATCAAAGTTTTAGGATTATCTTATAAATGCAGTACATTATAATAATTGTAGGAAAGTGCCTTTGTAAAAAAGAATAACACCTTTATTAAGATCTTTTATAACTTATTTAAACATCCCAGAGGAAAAAAATATTCAGCTATAGTGATATAATGTAAAATATCTTTTAAAAATTATTGTTATATACATATACAAATGAATTAAATATGATAATGTTCTCCTTTACTTAAATGGAAATATTTCAATTAATATAGTATATAGAACATACCACTATTCTACATGCAATGTGTTCCTTCCTTAGCAAATCAAGCAGCTACTCAAGTCATTTTACAGATACGTTCTCTCTCTCTATAACCTTACTCAGGTTCCTTTGTTGCTAGAAAATGACTGATGAGGTACAAAAAAAACCCTGTCACTGCAGAATAGCACACTGCTAAGAAACATATATGAAGATATCGGGTATCACTTTCAGACTTTACTGAAAAGAAAAACTGGAACGATTTTCACAATCAGACTTTGCTAATACGAAAAATTAGAACAATTTAGCTATTCATAGATAGAACTTTTGCCAGTTATTTTGTTAGAGTACTATAGCTACAAGAAATGGCACGAAGTTTTGATTAGTATATTCACAGCTATGAATTTGAAAGCATCACTAGTTTTCTATACTTTTCTTAATCTTCTATTGTCTTTTGCATTAACATTCTTTGACTAGGAAAAAAAATGAAAAAGCAAAGCAGTCATGAAAAGAATATTTATTTTAAAGGGTCATTCAAATTAAAAAAAAGTCTCATTTCGGAATAAATTATTTAATATGTCAAGAAAATAACTTCTTTGCCTAAAGCACTGTTTAGCTATTAATAGATAGAATTTTTATGATTATGAATCTTTGTACTAATGTGTGCATATAGAAATGATTTTTACATTGAAAATATACCTTTGGTCATAAGTAAACAAAATGAAATGCATGAATTTATTTTTTCCACATGACCTACTCTCAATAGTAAAAGTGACACACACTAATTGTATAGTAAATGTATTATGATTAAGGAAATTTAAAATAGCAAACTTTTATATTGCAATACATTCCTGCATTGTAAGTTGCTAGAAATGTGAAAATATTTGTTCAGAATATATTTTATTAGTGTGCACAATTTTGCAAAAGATCAAATTTTAATATTGTATTTTATACTTTCATATAACATAATAGAAATATATCTGTATCTTAAGTCATTATTAACAATAGCACTGAATTAATTAAAACATAATTTTAAAGGGACTATAACTAACAGAATCTGTACAAATCATAGCAACAACATCCATAATTTTTATATGATCATGGTGATCCATAAAATATGAGAATGGAATTTAAGAAACAAATAATAATTTAAACTGACTTTAGGCCACAGAAAGCACTAAATCTTCTAACACTATATCTTTAGGCTATCACAGTTATGAAAACAATTCCACTTTCAGAACAGTGACAAAACTTCACACACTATTTGCTATTTCATAACATCTCAAAACTTACTTTGCTACTGATCCTTGTGCAAAATTGAATTCCTAGAATAAAAATACATAAAATAATACCTGAAAGAAGTGACTCTTCTTAGAGAATAAGTGACAGTTTCATGTGTAGTCTTTCAAAATTTCTGTTTGACATAAATGAATAAGATGGGGTTGGGGAAATAGCTCAGCAGCCTAGGAAGCATGAGGTCCTGAGTTTGGTTCACAGTAACAATCAATCCATCAATCATCAGATGAATGCTGAGATATTACTTCTTGTAAGCAATAGAAGAAATAGTTTCTTCAATATTTTATAATAGATGCTATAAACAAAAAGTATTCAAATATTTATTTTATAGAGTTTCTAAGAGATCCACAGAAAAATTATGATCCCAGTCAGTGCTATCTAAACCTTGAGGCTGCTTATGAGTCAGTATAAGGTGTTGGAGAAAGGAGACTGTTCAGTTCTTGTAAGTTTTTGGCAGCACAAAAAATAGTGAGTTTGCCAGTAGGGTGGTCAAATTGCATAAGGGAAAATTGAGTTTGCCTCAGTCTTAGAGAAATTTTCTTTGTATTTCCCTCCTTTAGATTTTGTCTATTTTCAGAAACATAGAGGGGGAAAATAGACAATAATGATGAAAACTTGGAAATACTAGTTAATTTGTTCACCAGTGCTTTCAGCACTTCATCAGTGATGAATCCATCGTCACCTGTGATTGACACAGCCCACATTTCCAAGAAGAAAATTAGCTTAAGCATAACTAGAATATCAGTTTGTTGCTTGAAAGAAACTTGTTATCCTTGAAATGATAGATCATCTATTACACTGAAAATCCTAATGGCCTCAATTGAAAAGAATTTTGGCAAAGGACAGAATCATAAAATTTTAAGAAATAGAAATATTTCTTAGTCTGTTCTACTGACATAATCACAATTTTGTTTAAATTACATGAGGATATAATTTATATTTTAATATCAATGACAAAGGCTGATAGCATAGAGTTTTTCATATTGTTTCTTTGGTCTCTCGTTTCAAACTGACTCGTAAAGCTCACATCATATTCATGTGAATGATTCCTTGTCAAGTGTTTGAGGAAACAAGAAAAATGTACATGAAATAAGAAGCAGGTTCATTAATTTTATTATGAATACAGAAATATTTGATTCCCTTCAGGTGAAAAATAATTGGTTAAGCTGATAGTACAAACACAGAAGAATAATGGCACCATCAAAATAAGGAAATCTCATAAAATTAACTCTAATGATAGTTTTTATTAGTGCCAAATGAAATGGGTTTCACTGTTACAATTTATGATTATCATTTATTAAATATAACCTATTTAATATGGGTTTAATGTTCATAGTTTGAAATCTTAGTTTCTAAAAGTGAAATAAAAGATTATGTGCTCCGTATAAAGATTATCTCCATCCCAAACAATTTCACTGCACCTAAGTAAGCTCTGTTCCTTCTATTCATTAATTCATTTGGCAAAAAATTTAGTCAGCAGCTATTTGTTTAAGATGTTAAAATAGGTCCTGGATGTCAGCAATCTTATTTGCCACTACTTTATTCAAGACCATTCCCCTCTAATTGCACTAAATACTGTTTTTAATGTATTCAGAGTGTATTTAAAAGTATGTTTTAGTTTCTTATTGTTTGTTAGACTTTATTAAGTATTCTCAGACACTAGATAATTCTATACATCCTATAATACAACTTTATTTTTTCTATTCATATATTTTCTCTAGCACTTTCATGCATTATTCAGGGTTTTATATTTTAATTCTTCTGATCTTTTTATTGATTCAAATCCTTCCTAACTCTCTGTGTCTCTGTCTCCCTCATAATATAATAATTGTTTTTTCCCTTCAAAATTCTAGTAAAATGCACTCAGTCCTTAGAGTCCATTAAGATCCTATTACTTCCATGAAGACTGATTTAATTGATAACTCATCAGGCCACTATTGATAACATTTGGCACTATCAATTATCTCAGACTTTTTACATTACTCTGTATGTAATTAATTATGAAATTTATACATAGGCTAAATTACAAACTTGAATATCACAACATAACTTTGATACTTTTTTTTAGTACTACAGTACTAAGTGATAGTTCACTCAAGAAGTATTTAAGTGAGTGATCATTTATTATCATTAGTGTACCTATTAATCAACTTTAAATTATTTAGTATTGAGGCATGAAAATATGCAATACACAGGCATAAATATATTCAATATCATATTGCAAATTCAATGGATATATTAATCAACATCATAAATATTTACGATTTTCCAGAAACATCTTTGCTTGTTACCTAGTCAAACGTCTGCATTTCTAAACAATTTATGCCATCTCAGCAGACAGTATGTTTATTTCTAGTCATAGTCAAGAGCAAAACTCCACTGGAGAAAAAATAAATTTTGACTCGTGGCATCACTGCAGAGTTGTTTGACTTTTTAAATAGGAAACATTCAACTTGCATGCTCAACTGACAATTCAAATTTACATACTGAAATCTGCATTTATTCTTCCCCATTACCATACTCCCTTCTGTACTGTATTTGTCTTCTATTTTTATTGATGACTTAGAATATTTCTTTACCATCACTTCTATTGGAAGCTATTACTAATTTTGTTGTTTCTATTATTTTGAAGAATATTGTATGGTATATTCTAAAAATGTGTTTGATTTCCTGAATTAACAGGAGCTTCTTCCTGAGATACCATGCCTCAGTGACTTAATAAATTCCTTTGTCTCTATCATTATCCTTACAATCAAGGAGTTACCAAGTATTTTTGATTATTATTATATATCCTAAGATCCATCTATTTCACTCTTCTTTTCCATTCTAGAAACAATTTCATTGGGAACAAAAAATTAATAATTTGTGAATTTTTGAGAAAGATGACTAATTTTCATTCTTGTTTAGCGTATAAGAAATCAAATACAGAATTCAGAACAATCTCACATAAATTTCTCAAACATGAATATTCATCATTCCATGCCTAGTCTTAACTCTTACCACTAGCAATGAATGTATTGCCTAATATAATTTTGAAAACTGCTTTGGATTCATTTCTCATTTTACTCCCAGATCAACCTTCTACTGTACTTTGAAAAGCCTGTTCTATTTAGTATCCATCATATTAGCTGTTCCTGTGTTTTTGAAATTGTTTGAACATTTATATTTCTTTTCATCCATAACTGGGTTTCTCAAAACAATATGCTATACTTGTTCTGCAATTGCTTTAATTCATTCTTTAATGTTGCATTTTTTTACACATACTAGTCAGTATTATATAAATATATATGTATTTCTTTTTATGGTTTTATGTATAGTTATCTCATTCTTAAATTATATATATAAATAATATAAATATATATAAATAATGTATATATTAAATATATATAAATAATAGCTTTCAGCATGTTAAATATGTAGGGAGCTGTTATCTCTGCTGTAACCTACATCACAGAGAAATATTTAAGCCTAATTATTTATCTTCAGTGCTATTAAATTTGAGAATATTTTCATAATATTTGAGAAATATATATATATATATATATTTGAAGTTTAAGGGTGAAATAGAGAGGAGAACATCTTTATAGCATGCTGTTATTTGTAATCTCATTTTAATCAGATAATTTGGAAAGAATGAATTCAAAAGTGTGCTCTTTTATTTTGAGGGACAATCATATGCACTTACGCATTTTTTAGCATATTCACAAAAGCATTTCTGATTGAAAGTATTGATTATAAAAATTGTTAAACCATGTTCACCAACTCAGTGAGGAGAAAAAATATAAGCTCAAAACCTAAAGTACTTGGTTGTGTGTTTATACTTTTTTAAAGATGTCATGAGACATGAAAGATACATTTGCATGTTTGGTAGCACTGCAGCAATTGAGGACGTTCTTAACCTTCTGATGGCATTAAACAATAACTTTCAGCATGTTAAATATGTAGGGAGCTGTTATCTTTGCTGTAATCTACACCACAGAGAAATATTTAAGCCTAATTATTTATCTTCAGTGCTACTAAATTTGAGAATATTTTCATAATGTTTGAGAAATATTTTACATCATAATAAATTTTCATAGAATTACATTAACAGATACTTGTATTTGTCTTGCTACTTTTCTTCTGAATGTTCCTTCGTTTCTAAAAATGCCTAGCATTTTTCTAAGTACTTAGTGTCTACTACAGATATTCCCTGGTTTCATCAAGCTCCCAAGTTATAATTTAAACTAACTTGCTGAATCACCCTTTCTTGAAAACTCACATATCTTAGATTTCAAGAATAAATCTCATTGAAAAGAACATCATAAAATATTTAATTATTACTCAAAAATTTTACTAATACTTTTCTGGGAGATTTTTATGTCCATACGAGCTATTATTAGCTGAAATTGACACTACCATGTGCTACGGTTTGTGTTTGGAAGTCACCCCAAAGCCTCATGCAGTCATGGAGGTGGCTGAGTCTAGCACTTGTGATTAGTTCACTGTCTATTGCCAGGATTAGTGGTGTAAGTGCTGCATCTACCCAGGTGCAGGTAGCCAGCGAGGATGTAAGGGAGGAAAGGAGGTGTGCTTTTCCCTTTTGTGCCCCTTTTGCCCTTTTTGCTCTTGTTGCTTGTGGCCCCCAGAACAGTTAACCCTCAGTCACACCACCCTGCCTTGGATCCAGCTGAGTATGGACTAAAGCCTCCAAAAAACTGTAAGCTAAATAAACCTTTCCTTCCTTCATTTTGGGTTCAAGTATTTTGCCTCAGTAATGAGAGAAAGGTAACTAAGACACCATGTTATAGTTATGTTGCTACCTTTATTGATAATACCATGCTTTGTGACGTTGAGTCATATATTAATTTCAAACCATTCATGATGGATAGAGTGCTTATTAAAGAATAGAATAGATTGGAAAATGTAGGGTTATCCTGCATTTTTTTGTTTTTGCAAGAAATTGCTCTGAGTTAAAGATAAGACTAAACCATCTCTGCCTTACAATGATTGTAGCTAACACAGAAAGGTTCACACTGTCATGGTCATTCTCCGACCCTGCTTTCCTTGAGAGGTATATGTTTGCATATGGTATATGCACTGTATTTAGAAGTGACTGCTTTAATCCTTGAAAGACTAAATGGTGCTACTAGCAAAACTGAGAATTCTCCCTGTACTTCTTCCACGTTTTACCTCAGACCAGTTAATTTTGATGACAGAGGCTCCTGGTAATGTTTTGAAATGACTGCAGAATACCAATTGAACAGACTAAATTCAATTTACTGTTTGAAAAACTGGATTCCCTAATTTAAATAATAGTGTGGACTTCACATTAAACTTTTGCTTTGTTTTAGTTCCATCTCCATCATCTTTCAATAAACCCCTTTAATTTCCTTCACACTAATTATAAGGTATCAGCAGTATTTTGCCCATCTCATTTTACTAAGAGAAAATGGAGAAGGAATTTTAATCACTTCATATTTGCAGATTTCCAGCCTTCTTCAGATTTATTCTGATCAAAGCTCAACATACCTCTTTTGATCATCATCAGTGAAATAAGTTTCTGTGAAAACATCAAGGTGGATGTATCTTGCAAGTCAATAAGGGATTAAAACTATTCTCCCATGTAAAGCTAATTCCACTGGGCAAATACTTTGCAGAGTTTTGAAAGTTTGGATATAAAACAAGTTGCTCAAACATCTTACTGAAAAATAAAACTTCAGAGATAAAAAAATTAACATAGCAAGTGCAATAAAAGAATTTGGAATGTATCAGAATTTATTTTAGATACTTTGAAACATGGAAAAATTAATGCATCATTTCCTAGTTTAAAGTAATTTATAACATAATAATGCACATAATTATTATTTTCCAACATTTACACTTCAACAGCAGTATATTAAGTGGTAGTTTAAGCTGTGATGAGAAATGACCAGTTATGTCATCACAGCATAGTTGTTAGTTGATTGACTTCTTCAAACAGGAATCATTAAACTACCCACTTTTCTTCTGTTCTTTACACACAGTCCTCTTGAACTTACACCGCAGTTGAATGTCAAGGCATGCAGCTATTTTAATCACTTTAATGTGCAAATCCATGTGGGGAGATAATTATTTGAAGTGATGTTCACCAGTGTGTATCATAATTCACTAAGTTTTCTAACTTGGGAAGTAGCTACATTCTCACAGTTCCACACACAAATTGTTCTCCTTAATAAGACTTGATCAGGTAGATTAAATATTTTGATTTTGATTTTGTATAAAAAGGTACATACAACTTCTTCAAAATGTCTGAGAGGAAATAGCAAACTATAGAGATCACCATTGCATAAAGCTACTTGATGAACTAACATTACCATCCCCTTCCTTGGCTTCCCCTATTCCTGCATCCCAACATGTACAGATTTATCAAGCTTGTTCCATATTACACTAAAGCCCTTTCCCCAGCACAGAAAATTACAAACCCATCTTCATCATATGATTGAAATTTGACTTTGAAAATGTTTTAGATTTTTTAATAGTTACAATCTTTGATTTCTAACATGTTAGCAACTAATATCCGAACCATCAAAAAGATCAAAGATTTAAGGTAGATGAATTTCATTTATTTGTTATAGAAGCATATATATGTGCATAACAATTTCTGAGAATTATCTATGATGCTGATCAATTAATGCTGTGTTATTTTATCTTTGCTATTTACAGTTTTGCTCCCTGTAGTTCGTAAAACATACAGTCATCATATGTTCATAAATTCTTTTTAGTAAACTGATTAATTTAAATTACAAGGCATAAAATTTTGTCACATATGAAAGTCATAATTGCCATTAGTAGAAAGAAAATTTAGGGAATATTCTTCATAGTAAGATGCTGCTTCTCCTCTCTTAAGTACCCACATTTTTAAGTGGCACTAACTGGAAATACAGCATTAGGAATTTTTTCATAAAAAAACAAATTTTTGAATATGAACATTTGTAAGTAAAAGTTATTAGAGTCAGTGATTGTGTTTATAGGAATATATTCATTGTATATATAGATAATACATATATATTATATATGAATATTATATAATATATGAAACATTTGTAGAAAAAGTGGCAGCAAAAGCATGGTAAATTTAGAATATAGAATTTAAAATTTTTTCTTGTCTTGCTATACAAAATTATATTCTAAAATGGAAAGACAAAAATAGATCATGTATGACTTTGAAATATAATGTGATACAACTTAACATTTCCTAATCTACCTTGTTTTGTTACTGTTCTATAATGGAAATAAGTATCAGAAGTATAAGTTAGATATTTATAATTATAGATATGGTTGTACTTTACGGTGGACAGAACTGTTTTATGTGTTAATTTATTACATTCCTCAGTAATCTCATTATGAAGGTTTTGGCATAATTTTCTTTCTTTCAGCATAAACTGAAAAAAAATAATTTCAGCAACTTTAGAGACATAATAGATTTGAAAAATGCATGTCTTAAATAGCCAGTGAATTACACAGTAGTGAACAAACAGAGGAAAACTTGAAGACAACGGAAATCGGTAACCTGGAGGTTATCGAAGAATTGAATAAGGAAAACCCATGCTGTGGGGAGGAAATAGCTAATAGCAAATCAGAAAGAAGTAAGCATCAGTATAATGGATTAAGACATGTGTCAAAACTATTAAATCAATTCCCCAAAACAGCATTTGCACAAATTCCAGAGTTACAATTTTATAGTTAACAAATGAAATGAAATCCAGTCCTTTCTACTTTCCAAAATTATTTTTTGATTGACCTCCTAAGATCTGATACTATTTAAAAATTTCAGGATCTTGCAACATGAAAGAACTAAACATATGAATGCTTGAGTACACAGATACCTTTAAAAAAACTGTTGTAGTACTTTATAGGCAAAAGCCCCCCAAAATACAGTTTCTCTCACACTTAACATATTTTAATATTTTAATTAATTAATTTAGAGTGCTAAAAATAAAATCTATGGCCTTGAGCATGCTAAGGAAGCAAGGCAGCAGTAAGCTATAACACCAACTCTAGTATTTTACTGTTATTCAGCTATCACCCCGGAAATAATAAAATATCTTTTACATTATTAGGTCATTTTATTTGTAGTAAACTTCAAAAATCAGTCTATCTTGCTATGTTTGTAAATCTTCATTCTATATTAAAGGTTATCCATGACAGATAATGTTTGAAAGGGTATTTTTAGGCATAAGAATTATTTTTAAAATATATTCAAATAGTTCTTCATAACATTTTTAGAAATTTTCTTCATTGAAACTTCTTGTCTTATTTCATCCTTCCATGTCAAATTCAGGGTACAGGTAAGTCATAACTAGTCTGTGACCTCTTGTAGTAATATGTTCCTATGCCTATATTCTATTTATTGATATGTACTTTATAGTTGTGTATTCAATAATTGAGCTGTAATCTTCATTGAATCTGTCTGAATATCTGGAAATCAAAATTAAATGAGAATACATTTGAAAAATTTTGTAATCTAACTCATGGATGACAAGTGAAAACTATCAGTTTAGTTATACTTTCTCTAGTCCTTTCGAGGAAATTACTGCACACACAGGAAGATCGTCCATTTTGCAGGACATAATTGAAATAGTGTCTCACTTCTAGATGAAGAATAGAGACTAGGAACTGTCTCCTACCAGTTATCAGTTTTTGATTCCCTAAATTGATTTCCCCAGGTCCAATGCGTCCTTTTTAAAAAGTCTAAGTTTCCCTCCAGCCAAGACTAGGTTTTTCAAGAAGATGTTTTATTAGACTAAATCAGGGATCCAACACCCACAAATCTAGTTTATCAGAACACTGTCAAACTCAACTTTCCTTATTATTTATGACTGTCTTCATGCTAAACAGTGACTTGGATAGGTGAGTTGTGTGACTTTTTTCTACTAACACGGGGCAAAATGTATACGCACTACAAGTTGATATTTTTAGTGCTCCCAAATATTTGGCTATCTTCTCAATTCTGACATTTTGCTCATCTGTGTATTAAAACATTTCACCTGCTATCACCCTACCTGCTATTACAGAATAATATTTATATTATTATTTGTAAATCTTTTTACTTTTATTTTCTCCATGAATGAACCACAAATAAAGTGATGCTAGTGAAAATTTACTAGCATTTATAAGAATGTTTACTATACACTAGCAAACATATAGTTGCATTTCTTCAGTTACCTAATTTGCAGTTTCCATTCTGAAAAAATTGCTCATCTTATTGTGATATTTCCATATTAATATTTTTTGACTCCAAAGTCACAGCTGCTGCTACAGCTTAGCAGCATCTCTTAGCCTTTGACAGAATACCCTAACCTAGTCTGTTCAAACTTTCCTCCATGTTGCTGGCCAGGTGTAATCATTTTTAAAAACATGAATATGATCACTTGGCTTCCTTCAGTAATACCTTCAGTTGTTTTTCCAATAAACAAACATAAATTCCAAGCATGGAAAAATACTGTACAAAGCTCTCAATTTTCTACTTTTTCCAGGCACATATTTTTGGTGTTTGTATGGCTTCTGTGCTGCAGAATTTGCCACACCTTGAAATAGTCTTAGACATTTATTACATATTGCACTGAACTTCCTTTCTCTACCAGGAAGGTCTTCCTTCTGCATGTGTGCTCCTTTCCCAAGACTCACTGAAAAACCCTTGTCTTTCATAAAACCTTCCTAGATACCAGGAAATACTGATTACTCTTCTATTTGGGACCCCTATTATTCATCTATAATGCTTAACTGCATGTTTATTTTTGTATCTATCTCCCCCAGGTGGTATATCACTGGTCTTTAGAAAGCCTCTGCCCTAGAGCTGACAGATACTGATGAATGAATAATACGTTTAAAACACATTGCTAATTAAAATCTGTACTTTCAGGAATGTTGGACTTGATGATTCCATTCATTTACACATTTGATAATCATGCAAAGGAAGAGATAGTCCTAATAAAGACTTTGAACATATAGTTGACTAAAGCAATGGTTATTTAAATAAAGAGTTTCTAACTTTTCTAAATTTTAGGTACAAATTTTTCTTTCATTACTACAAATGAAAGTTAGAAAGCAAGATGACACCAATTATAAAAATTAAATTACTTTTCTCTGTGTAGCAATATAAGTTAAAATGATTGATTTTAACATTCAAGAGAGTTCATTTAATTAACTGATGCGAGGAATATTTATCATATTCCTCCTTTTGTGGAGGCATTGCCTTAGAAATAGAAACATAAATAGAATAATATTCTTAGGTGGAAATCATCATAACTCAGAAAAAAGAGATGTAGCTCCAAGAAAATAATTAAAACTGTCATATTATTAGTAAAGGTGACTATTAATAGAGGTATGAGCAAGTTGTTATGAGAAACAAGTAATACCCTTAAGTAAGCATTGTGTGAGAAATATTTTCAGCAAAGCAAAGTTGCTTAAAATTAATAAATAATACTAGATACATGTTTTTCAGGAAATGAAACTAAGCAAAAGCTATTTCCAGAAGCAGGTGCCCAAAAGAATGAGAGACCATATGGTAGAATTTAAAGTACTCAAAGTGTATCTTTCTTACTGAGATTATATTCTGAAAATGTTTCTCATGTATCTTCCTAAGTATGTATGTATGCATGCATGTATCTTCATCTCATTCTCTAGCCACCTCTTTCTCCAGTCACCAACACCCCGTCTTCCATCTATCAAATTATCTATCTTTTACGTAGAGTAAATTAATAATGTCTTCATAGAATTATTTTTTCTTTCATTTGACACATCAAAAAAATAATGGGTAATTCCTGTAATTTCACCTTTAAAATATAGTCAGAATGTGTTCAGTACTATAAACTAACATTTCATCAGCTAAACTACTGTAATACTCTGCTACCAGGCATATATGCTTCCAATTCTGCCTCTTAATGAGGCTTTTTTTTTTTTTTTTTTTTTTTTTTTTTTTTTTTTTTTTTTTTTTGCGGTACAAGGGATTGAACTCACAGCCTCGCGCCTGCCGAGGCAGGTGCTTAAGCCACTGAGCCAAACTCCCAGCCCTGGTTTTTTGAGGCAGGGTCGAACTATGTAGCTCAGGTCGGCCTTGTGCTCGCGTTGTAGCCCAAGCCGGCCTCGAACTCACAACACTACTCCTACCTCAGCCTCCGGAGTGCTGGGATTAAAGGCGTGCGCCACCACGCCCGGTTTAGGCTTTTCATTTACTTTCCCAACATTTATTCCCTTGTCATCTTACTGCCTTTAGAGACTGAATTTTCTGAAACTGCATCACCTGGCTCACTTACTGATTTGCTTTCACCTGGATCAAGTCAATGTTACAAGCAGAAGTTTCAAAGGGAAGAAAATTAGGTAAAGATATTCTCTCTCCCCTAAACAATGTGGTGCATTTATGTCACTTTATGACTACCTCAAGTAAATCTCTCTGAGCTATGGAAATAAGTTTTCTTCCACTGTTCCCTTGATTTAGAGTTTGAGGTCTCATTGCTATTTGTTGGTTTCCTTAACCTTGGCCAAATCACTGTACATAGTGCCATCATTATAATCTCTTCATTTGAACTCTCATTATTAAATTTTGTCTCCTTCCAGGATGTTGGCACTATGGTATAATTCACTTTACATCCACAGCCTGAAGAATATAACTACTTTTCACATTTGAATATATTTGAAAAATTCTGCATTACCAAGTGAAAGACAAACCCAAAACAAAGCAGATAGACATAAAATATATATAGGTTCTGTCCAAACTCCTTCAGTGATTTTTTCATACAATCAGAATAAAAGTTAAAGTTGGTTTGAAAGATTACAAGCCCTCTATTTCCTGATCGTTTTTAGCACACCTTCTATACCCCTGAGAACATGTCCAAAGAATTCTAGGTAAATTGATTTCTTTGTTAGTCTTCCAATATATCAAATACATTCCCTCTTTAGAGTTTTGCATTTGCTACTCCCTTTGCTCTTTTGCTTGACATCAATTTTATGTTTTCCTTCACGTGTCTTCTCAATGTTATTTTTTCTTAGCTGCCTTTCCAGCCAGCTTAAACTGGCAACTCCATTACTCCTTTACTGTACTAGGTACCATTAAGGAGACACAGTCAAATAAGTTACAGTGTCTGTTAAAAGGACTGGAAAAATCAACTAAGACTGCATTCCCTAATTTTAGCACAAACAAGCAGAAGTAAGAAATGAGATGCAAAACTATCAGAAAAAGAGAACGTTAGTGACACAGTAGTAGCTTTATTTCTTTCAAAACACCAGAGAATGTACCTGTATATCTATGGAAAATACATCATAACAATTAGCAGATATTTAAAACTGAATCCATTTAAAACATTTTTAGATCCAGAAGTCCAAAGTTTTGGATATATCTAGCTATACTACTTTTAAGCTTAGTGAATGTGAGCAAGCTACTCAACTTCATGATTTTTAATTTCTGCATGTATAGTATAATAATGTTTTCTTTTTTAATTCCAAAAAATAGTTGGATGTGGTGTTTCATGCCTGTAATTTCAGCATTCAGGGTTCTGAGGCAGGAGGATCACCTGAGTTGGAGGTCAACCTGGGCTACATAAGCGAGTTCAAGGCGAGCCTGCACTACACAGTGAAAGCCTGTCTCAAAAAAAGAAAAAAAAAACAGAAAAAATTACTTTGAAATGATATTAACCATGTAAAAATATTTTGTATATATTTGATATGTATATCATTATTTAAAGTTATTACAGTTTTAATTCTAGTTAAGGAAGATGGAAAATGATGTATAAAACAAATAAATATTACCAGAATTTCTATGAGCATAATAAGTACTTTTCTTTGGAATTATATACTTTAAAATGAATTTGCTTATACAATTTTTAACTGAAAATTAATGAAGTTCAGTTAAGCATAAGCTGCCTCTTCTATCATTCATAGTTCAGCTGTAGCTTAGTTATTTTCTCTTTACTGGGCAAGATTACCCTAAACCCACAAATTATAAGTGGAATGAAAGGTTTATTCTAAATGATGTGTGGTGGCACATGTCTGTAATACCAGCACATGGAAGGCTGAGGTAGGAGGATCATTGACAGTTTGAGGCCAGCCTGGACTGCAAAGTGAATTCAAGCCCAGCTTGAACTGCATAGTAAGACCCTGTCTCAAAAAGATAAAAGAAGAAAAATCAGAAAAGAAAAAAGGCTTATATTAGCTCACAGTTTGTACATGTTTCAGTTCATAGCTGTCCGGCTCCAAGGTAGGGAGACATAGTCTATAACATACCAGGCAGGAAGCAGTGAATCTTCCTTCTTTCCCTTCATATTCTATCGAGTCTATAATCCTATTGGTTGGTTCCACTCACATCCAGTGTGGGTCTTCACTCTTCAACAATTGTATTGTCCATGCACAGAACTATGCTAAACCAATCAGTGCACTAATGCAGTATTGCACACCCATGATCTAGACACTTCTAGAAGTCCAACCTATGAGTGTATGAGGGTTTATTTGTTTATGGTTTTTTGGAGGGGCATCTAGATAGAATCTACAACAGGCAGTTTATAAATTCTAGTCATTTATTTGTATCTCTTATGTGATCTTTATGTGAACAATTCAGTACACAAAGCACACAAAAGTGAATTCTAATTGTCAAGGAAAAAATGTTTCATAATAACAGTACAGACAATGTTAAAAATGACCCATTGGACACCAGCTAGTATAATATGTGATAATCCATTTTGGGCCAATTAATTGATGCAATAATTAAATAGGCCAAGCATAAAACAATTATATTTAAACTTTTAATGTTTGTCCAAATTATCTTCTGAGGGAGATTGTTTCTTTTATTTTCTCTAGCACATCCTTCTTTCTTCATTATGCTTTTTGCTTCTTAGCATTTAATAGATGAATGATCTTTATATGTGTGTGTATTTTGCTAATATTTCAAACTATGTGTTAACATAAATTCATCAATTTTAAAAATAGCTTTGCTGGTTTCCTGTTTTATAGTAATATTAATAAAAGTAAATTATATATTTTGATATGTAATTTTTACATATTATATTACACATTCCACATATATTTTATATATGTATATGTAGCATTTTAAAAACTTCTTCATAATTTCAGATTTATCAACCTAAGCCTTATCTGATCCTAAAAAAAGAAATATAAGCAAAAATAACTAAAGATAATGAACAATAAATATTATTGAATTCTATAAAGTGTAATATATGTGATTCAGAAAAGGGGTCCATAATTTTTTAAAACATGAGTAACCCTTAATAGATAAGAGAGATTTTCAAGAAGCATCATAAAGAAATTATTCATAACTTGTGATAAGAAGAGAACATGTGGTGAAAAGAGAGAAGATATTCACTCAGAAAAATATACATGACTGCATTGTTTTCATAAAAAGGCAAAGAAAATATTAGAAAAGAGGGATACCTAAAAAAATAATATTACACTTGGGACTCTCAGGTCCCATTCTGAACAGAAAAATGCTAGATGGTGAAACATATACTTTATATATTAAATAAATGAGAAATATTTGCAAGGACATGTATTATTGAAATTTGTAGATGTTATATGTTGTCTGTCACCATCTGATTGTCACAAATTCCTAAGGTAAGTATGAGGCAAATATAGGCTGAATACAAAATAAATTTTTTATATTCAATGTAATGGACTGAACACCTCCCACCCCCAACTCCAATTTGAAGACACACATAAAGTTAAATGAAGTAATAAGAATGGGGCTTTAAAACAGTAAGCTTCATGTTCCTATAATAAAAGGAATACACGACAGATGATTGAAACTGAACTCATATCTATTATCAGGTATTAAACTAAAAACAAAATGGATTGAAGATCTAAACATTAAAAAAATAAAATGGAACCTACTAAAAGATAAAATAGTTAAAATATTTGAAATCATAGAAGCAAGAAAAGATTTCCTAAACAGAATGATCATTGTACAAGAAATAACAGTAATAATCAACAAATGAGATTATATCCAATTACAAAATTCTGAACAGGAAGAGAATCAATTAGTAGAGTGAAATGACAACCTACAGAATAGGAAAAGTTTTTTCAGTTATTGCTCAGATGGATTACTAATATCCTAGATTTGGACAACTTATAATAAAAGGACAAATCAAGAAATGAGGAAGTGAAATGAACAGATGTTTCATAGCAGAACAACTACAAATGGTCAACAAATATATAAGAAAATGTTCAACGTCCCTGGTCATTAAAGAAATACAAATTAAAACAATTCTAAGATGCCATCTTACACCAGAAGGAATAGCAAACATTAAGAAATCAAAAAGTAAGAAATACTAGCATGACTGTGGTGAGAAAGGTACACTCCTATATTGCTGGAAATTAGTATGGAGATTCCTACCATTATGGCAATTATTATAGAGATTCCTCAAAGAACTAAAATTCAAAATTCCATATGACACAGGTCTTCCCATGTGATATCTTTCTAGAAAGAGCTCAAGACATCCTACTATAGTAACACATGGAGAGAAATGTTGACAGCAGCACAATTCATAATAGCTAAATACTGAAAGGAACCTATGTATCTATCAACAGACAATGAGATGAAGAAAATGTGTTATTTACACATTTACTTGGCGATAAAGAAGGACAAATTCAAGACACTTAAAGGAAAATGGATCCACCTGAAAAATATAATGTTAGGTGAAATAAATCAGACATACAAATCTAACTATGGTATCCTCAATTTAAGAAAGGCAAGGTAAAAAAAAGTAAAGAGCAGAATAATGTATGAACAGGAGACAAAAGGATGGATCTCTTGCAAATAGGAAGGGATCCAGGTGAATTTGGGCAGGAGAAGAGGGAAAGGGGAAGGAAAAATAAGTAGAAGAAATACATGCATATATAGGAACCTACTAACCTCAGTGAATGTGAACATTATATATCATAAACAAGAGGTAAGATTAATAGAGGAGGAGGGAATGAGGCAGCAGAGAAACAGAAGGGGATAAAAAAGAGAAGCAAACTTACTATGTCCATCTACCCACTCCTCAAGATGCTTGTAAACTGCATGTGCCGCCAGTATTTACTAATTAGAGAGAGACAGAGACAGAGACTTAGAAATCTGTTTATGCAGAGGAAACGTCACATGAGGCCACCATGAGACTGTGGATGTCCGCAACAAAATACTATTACCTGGATTGTTTAAACAATGGAAATCAGTTCTAAAGGTTGAAAGAAACAAGAGCAAGGTGGTGGCAAATTTAGTTGCTGGTCAGACTTCCTCCTGGCTTGCAGACATCCACAGTCTCATGGTGGCCTCATGTGACGTTTCCTCTGCATAAACAGATATCTAAGTCTCTGTCTCTGTCTCTCTCTAATTAGTAAATATTGGCAGCACATGCAGGTTACAAGCATCTTGAGGAGTGGGTAAATGGACATAGTGAGCTTGCTTTTCTTTTTTATCCCCTTCTGTTTCTCTTGTTTTTTCCAACCTTTAGAACTGATTTCCATTGTTTAAACAATCCAGGCAATAGCATTTTGTTGTGGTAGCTCAGACAAAGTCGTCTGTGTCTTGGTCACTTTTTCCAACAATATCTGAGACCCATTCTCTAAAGACACAGAGGTTTAATTTGATTTGCAGTTTATCCATGATTGATTGATTCCAAAACAGAAGTATAATGCCAGAGGTGTACGCATGGGAGAAAAGTTATTCTATCCATGACAATCAGGAAACAGAGAAAAGGGCAGAACTGGGGACAAGAGCACAGGTTTCTAAGTTATATCCCCAGTGACCTGCCTCTTCTAGCCAGGCTCAACTCTCTGTGGCAATAGAATGCTCAGCTACTCAATTTACCAATGATTTGGTGAGGCTATTTCACATCTAAACCATAACAGTTTGGTTTACCACAATCCAAGCCAATATTTCACTCTTATTTTATTCCATGTGTGATGTCAGCAACTCTTGAAGATTATAATCCAGCTTTGTAATTTAGTTATTAAAATGCATTTATTTCATTCTTGTGAAATTTCTTAAAGACATAACAAGTTTGCGGTATTACTTATCACTTAGCTTACACCCTTGTATTGTCATTTCTGTGTGCTGTACTTATCCGTCTTATTTGAGTTTTTGTCATAAATTCTAGTCAATCCTCAGAGACACTGAAGGAAAGAGAACCTAGCAATCATATTTCAACAAGCGGCAGCAAGTATTAGCAAATATTCTAAATCCTTGACTCATAGGAATAAAACAGAAAAGGACTATAATTATAAATGTTGTTGGTGCCATGAATTAGCACAATAGTACACTATGAAAATAAACAAACAAAGGTAAAATCCTAAAGACGGAAAATTCATTTCACTTCTGATTTATCTCTCAGGTGATTCTGACGTTGATGAATTGTTTTAAAAGTGAATTATATGAAAAAACCTTAATAAATGTGAAATATCGCATTGTTCATCCTTGATTAAAAAAAATCTACCTCAATTTGTAAGACAGTCTTTTCTATATGAAATTTTAACACTTGTCACTTTTTAAACAGGCTCAAATAGTTTTTAGGGTTGTGAAAATCTATGAAATGGATAAATTCTTGTCTTTTGTTTGCTTCAATTGTCACTTTGACATAACAAGTACTCACTTTCAGTGTCTATTGAATAATTTGAGAAACACATATTAAGTTCTTGAAACATAGAAAGTGTCTTTGAATAATAGTTCCACTCAAAACATTTATTTTAACATTTTACACTCATCTCAACTTAATTGGCATTACTAACATTTTCTGGGTAATATTGTAAGCATTTCTCAGGCTTATGTTCCTTTATATCTTAATTTAAGACCTTTATCTTAAAATTTTTATGCTTTTCACATGACAAAATAACTCATTCATAACTGATATGTTGAAAATTCAAATTTCATATTATATTCTATTATTTAAATGAATATTGTTTGTAATGAACAATGACATATTTAGATTTAGATCTCTCTCACTCTGAGGGTAGAGTTATTAATCCAATCAAGTATGATCTTAAATCAAGATTATGAGGAAGAAAATTTACTCAGAAACCATTGCATTTTTAGGACATCTTACTATTATTCTTGGCTTTATTAAGGAAAGGAATACCATGGCCTTGTTTATTGTGTAAAAAGAATCCTGATCATACTAAGGAGTAAAACTGCTTCACTTCTATGGAAAATAATTGAAACTGATATAGGTATACATACATTTATATGAACATATAACAAAATTATATAATATTTAAAAGGCAAAACGTTATTGGTTTCAGCATGTCTCAAATAGTCATTAATTTTTGTTTTATTCATATTTTATATTTTTCTCAATATTTTATATAGCTCCCTGAATACAAACTTAATTTCAATTTTTCAAATAAAATCATTCAAAAATCTCCTATATCCATAAAATAAAGACTAATGAAGTTTGGAGTAAACTTTTCAAAATTTAAATAAAAATGGCAATACTAAACAACTGTAAAAAAATTCTTTCCATCGACAGGTATCACTTATTAAGCCCTCAGCATGCACCAGATATTAGAGACAAGATCATGAATAACATATATAGGATATTATGACAAGTACACACAGACAACTAAATAAAATCTTACGAAGTTAAAGATATTGAAATGAGGTGCTATGTAAACATTAAAAACATCAATCTCTGAAAATAGGTATTGGTGACCAAAGAAGCCTCTTAGGGAACCTAAAGCTGAGTTGACATTTTTTAATGATGAAACCAGTAATTAATTGTGTGTGTGTGTGTGTGTGTGTGTGTTTTTTCTTAAATTCCAACCAAAAGGCTCTGATGTCCAAAGCTTAATCTCCAATGCAGTAGTGTTAAGAGGCAGGGCCTGGAGAGGATGACTGAATCCTGACAGCACTAATACCATGTGTGAGTTGATGTGCTATTAAAAAGTGAGGCCTCATTGGCAGAAATAGATAACAGGACTATTGGGTGGAGGGTGACTCTGAAGACTATACCTTGTCCCTGCCTTCATTTCCCTGGTTCTTTTCCTTTTTATTTCCTGGTCATAATAAGTTGAGCAGTTTAACTCCACCTTCCTCTTTTCCAGTGCACAGCAATGGAACCAGTAAAGCATCGACAACAATCTCTGAAACAGCAAATCTTTCTCCTTTAAATTGCTTATCTTGGGCACACTGTCACAGTGAGAAAAGCAGACTAATACACTGAAAGTAAGTATCAGAGTACTGAAGTAAACACGGAAAAATTTGCAAAGTAATAATATTAAGAATCTGCACCACTTTCTACAAATAGGTTAATGGGTATAGCAAAGGAGGTTTTAACAAAAAATAATGTATTAAATGCTAAGAATGAGTTATAGTAGATATATAAATTTTATATACACATTTCAAAACCATTAAAAATGCAATTAAATGTGTGATTCAAGAATGTCACTCTGGAGGATGCAAAGAAGCTGTACACTAGTTTCAGGCAATTAATAAGGGATTCCTTATAGCCAAGTAATAGATTCTAGTGTAAAAACAATATGTACATAGTATAAATAAGATTTAAAACAATTTTGAACAAGCACATGTAATAAAAGAAGAAAGAGATTAGTAACACAGGGAGTATAAGGGAGTAGTTGTTTTGAAGAAGTTTGCATAAAGACAAAACACAATTTTAGAGTTTGACATTGGTCAAGGAATATGGACAATTGTTTTACTTTTCCAAAAATCTGACCAGTCTGATAAAATAGGTATTTACTATTTATATAAATCTTCATGCTTTAGTAATAACCTACATAACTGCCTAATATTATACATTTTTAACACATTAAAACAAAAATATTAGCAAGAACTCGTATTAGCATGAGCTGAAG
Organism: Dasyprocta punctata; assembly: GCA_004363535.1. Lineage (NCBI taxonomy): Eukaryota > Metazoa > Chordata > Mammalia > Rodentia > Dasyproctidae > Dasyprocta > Dasyprocta punctata. The sequence goes on from RJWM01015203.1 coordinate 41,289, forward strand.
ACTAATGGTAAGGATGAAATTTTACCTTTTTGTATTTTATAAGAGGTAAATGTCGTGACTGCTGTCTGAAACCAGACTTCAGGAGTTCCTTGTGATCAAATATTCATCACTCCCTCTGAGCTCTTATTTGCCGTGTCTTATTCTAAGTCTGTCTTTGAAAAGAGTACAGCACTTACTCTGAATTGTAGCAAATTGGGAGGTTGTTTAATGGTTTGGAAAACCCTCATAGTTGACTGAATTGAGAATAACACACTCATTATTATTTATGACTATATTTCCAGGTCTTTAGAGGTCAGTTTATTGAATTCACTGACTATATTACTTTTTCAGCTCAGCAAAGTCAAATTTGCAAGCAACATTTTAGTACACAGACTTGTAGAACTGAAGAAATCCAAGTTCTATAAGTGTAAAAGTGCATAAGATGCACACAATTTTTAAAAAACTACTTTGAGTGAAAATACATTGTTTATGGATCTTTATCATTAAGAATTGCACAATTTAAAAACACAACTAACTGGGACAGTAATCCCCTAATGTTTCTGTGGATCATCCTTTCCCCAAGTTTTTAATAGACATTAAAAGTATTCTGCAGAGCTGGGGTCACTGGCACTCATCTGTAATCTCGCTTACTCAGGAGGCTGAAGAAGGAGGTTCTCAAGGTTCAATCTATGCAATTTAGTGATACCTTGTCTCAAAATTAAAATAAATAAACATAAATGGATGTGGGTGTAGTACAGTGAGTGGCAGTGCTTTCCTAGCATGCATGATCCCTTGGTTCAACTAGCATTTCAAAAAAAGAAAAAATAAACAAAAAAAACAAACAACAAAAAATGTTCTTCAGAAAAGTCAAGGATTTTAGGAGGATGGGTTAAATGAGTTTCTTTATTAAAACATTTGGGAAACTACTGTAACAATTTGCTTTGCAAAATTCAAAAGGTAAATATGGCGTGTTAGATTTATGGGTTAATGAATATGAAATATTTTTTAAAAAAATACTTTCAAATATTGCTTGCACAAGGGAAAAAGCTTTGAGGAATGATAATCTACAAGTAATCACTGAAAACACTTCAGACATCAAAAGTAGAGATAATAAAAAAGCTTGCTAGTACAAAATATAACATGTATTTGCTTATGTTTTAGTAATTTATAATTTTAGTATCAGCATTTCAGAACAGCCTGTGGGAAATACAGAATACTTTGGGTCAAAATATATGTTTAATATAACTCTGGGCTATTTTAATTACCAAAAGACAAAAGAGATAAATCATAAAATTATGAATATTTTGAATATTGCAAAATATCAAAACAAAAATGTGTATCCTCAGGAATATTATTTTATTAATACTAAGGTGAAAATAAAATATCAAAGGTTCATCATAATAGGGATGTCAAATGTCTTTGACATGAAAGACTGTTTTATTTATTTTCAGAAAACAGTGTATATCTTTACTGGCTTATTGGTCATGAATTCTATGCTGTAAAAAATAATAATTTCCAAATGAAGGATTCAAATATTATAATTTTAAAGTAAATAATAAAAATATTACATTTTGATCAGTCCTTCCTTCTATTTTTACTCTGCTTACAACCGGTTAAATACCCCTCACACACAATCGTAATTACCTCTTTGTCACAACATAAAAATAAGAAACGTGCCAGGCATGGTGGTGCACGCCTTTAATCCCAGCACTCAGGAGGCTGAGGTAGGAGAAGTGTTGTGAATTCGAGGCCGGCTTGGGCTACAACGCGAGCGCAAGGCTGGCCTGAACTACATAGTGTGACCCTGCCTCAAAATACTAGGGCTGTGAGTTTGGCTCAGTGGCTTAAACACCTGCCTGGCAGGTGCGAGGTTGTGAGTTCGATCCCCGGTGCCACAAAAAAATTAATTAATTAATTAATTAAAAAGAAGAAGAAGAAGAAGAAACCTGTGTGTAGCTGTGCTGTTTAAAGCGGAATGATGTGTTGGTGGCTTGTTAGGAACAAAGCCACAGAGCAGAGACTGAGTGGCAGGCAAGGGTGAAAAGCTCTCTGACAGTCACCACCCATCCTGCACAGTACAGCATGAGCTCCTCACCAGCAGCATTAGCTTCTCAGAGGTGCAGGAACTCTAATGTAAGCCGCACAGGTAGAAGTCTAGGTTGCAAGTTTCTTATGAGAATCTAATGCCTGATGATCTGAGGTAGAGTTCAGGTGGTGATCCCACCTCTGTTGAGGATTTGTAAGCACAGATTAACATTGGCAGAGAGGTTTAAGTATAGAGAGACCATAATAAATTCATTACCTGCAGACTCATATCAAAGCCCTATCAGTGCATGGCAAAAGACAATTAAGCTGCTTCTGGTGGCAGGCTTTAAGTCAGAATCATATACTCATCTTATTCTGTCCTTGGAGACCTGCATAATATTCAATTATCACTTGTAGCCATGTTTTGTTCCTGCACTACACACATCTCAGACAATTCTGGTAAGCTCATAAGCTAATGTTAACCAAGAGGAGGAAAAAAAGATCTTAAGAGAGTTTCTGTGAAAAGGGGAACACGCTAGTGATAAGAAAGAAGACAAAGACTGCCAACTAAAAGAAAGCTGCATTTGAAAGAAAATACTGAATCCTCTTTATGGGTTCACTGCAACAGGTGTTTCACACTTTCCAAGTCTCCTTTGTACAATATGAGGTGACCAATTATCAAACAATGCCATGAAACCTTCAAAACTTCTATGGAATGTGGAGAACAGGCATGCTGCATTAACAGATAAGCCTTTGGAGTTTTTCAAAAGGAAAAAAAAATGTGAACAAAAAGGACAGAAGGCTAAAACTTCATCAAATGTGTCTACTTTAAGAGCACCTTTCTTATGGGTAAACCCTTTGCTAAAGTTAAGAAACCCTTTACTATTGGTCAAGAGTTGACCCTGCCTGCTGTTCTTGATGTTTTTTTAATAAGCTTTTAAGAGAGGCTACATTTCAAATGCTGGTATATGTTCTTCTTTTGGATAACACCTTAACTGGACAAATTGATAAAACAGAATAGGATTTGATGAAAGTTTTTAAAAAGAATTAATAAGTCACCATGCTTTGCAATGCAGGGTGACCAGTGTACTCATGTTGAAAGGAAGGTCACAATGCGTGCTTTTGTGTGATAATTTTCAGGAAGATGTGCATGATGTGTTCCGTGAGACTTTTTTACCAATATACACCATAGATGCAGAGTAACTCGCATCTTTGAATGAATATGGAGTTAGTAATTTTGTGCTCGAATATGCACAGATGCAGAGGCTGTCATGAATGGAGAGCTTCCTGGTTTTACCTTGAGTCAAAGAGGTGGCTGAATTAACTCAATGCAGTGTGATCCATGAAGACGTAACGGGTACTGAAAAATGCCACTTGAAGGTTTTTCAGGAGGTGATTAAAATTATCAACTGCATCACAATACACACCTTTAAATCAAATGTATTCACACACTTCTGTGAGATGGATGCAGAACACATGCATATTCTTTTATATGCATAAATGACATGGCTTTCCAAAAGTAGATAATTGGTATCTTGGTTACTTTTCTCTCATTGCTGAGACAAAATACTTGATGCCCAAAATGAAGGAAAGAAGGATTTATTTATCTTACAGTTTTTGGAATTTTCAATTTATACTCAGCTGACTCCTAGGCAGCGTGACATGACTGAGGTGCAGCCGTTCATGGTGGCCGTAAGCAACAAGAGTGAAAAGGCAAAAGGAAAGGGAAAAGCACACTTCCTTCCATACCTTATATTGTATGTGGGTGCATCACTCACACCACCAACGCCAGCACTACACAAGAATCCAATCACAAATGCTAGACTCAGCTGCCTCCATGACTTCTTGAGGCTTAGGGGGCCGTCCAAGCACACACCATAACAATTGGTCATGGTTTTCAAGTTATGAGAACTGGTCCAAACATTGCTTTTGGAAAAGAGTTACCACCAGCAGCATATTTCACTGACACAGAAATTGTCATGTGATATATTCAACCAACTCCATCAACTCAATCTGTCACTTTAAGTTAGAAAAACACCTGTGTTCAAGTCAGCAGATGAAGTGGTTGCATTAAAATCTAAATTGTAATTATAGGACTGACAAGTGGACATTGGCATTTTTACATGTTTCAAACAGCAATAATTTTAATAGATACTGAGTCAAGGCTTTCCATCTCCCAGTTGGTGTATGACCTATGCCAGCTTTCAAAAGCTTAGAGTACTATACTTCAACCATAAAAGACCCCTATCTTAGAAAGAATGGATACAAGTCCCATTTATAAAGAAGCCAGGAAAATCAATTCTGTTCATGCTAGAGGGGGATTAACTGCTTGAGATTGCAAATGACAGTGGGCTTCAAAGGATATTTGAGAAAACTTCAAATTTTCATGCATTCTAAATTGAAGTCTGACAAACCTGCTTCTACTTTTAGGCTCCTAATTTTGACAACGAAGTTTTCTACAGTGACAGTAACCAAAATGAGATTATGAAGTAAACCAGACATAAGCAACACACATTTGGTGTCACTCTCTCCTGTCACTCCTCTGTGCCTGGGGCTCATGATCCCTGTTCCAGCCACGTCCCTCAGAATAGTTTTCTAACTTTTTCTTTCCTCAGTGTCCTTTTCCAGAGAGGCCCTCTCTGGTGAACATCTTATTCACTTTGCCCCAGCCTCTAGTGGAAGAAGACCTAGGCCCTGTGGTGGCTGGACAGTGGCACCCAGTGTGGGGATTACTGGGGGCAGCTACATTCATTTCTTCCCTCAGAGATAGCTGAATGTTGTGGAAAATGGCACATGCACCAGAATTGGCTCTGCAAGCACTGCCAAGACAGGGAGCGACTCTGTATCTGATTCTAAACACCTCTGTCACTGTATTTCCTCTGCTATCCATAAGTTGCCTTCTCATGGCTGGGTACAGAGTACCTTTTATTGCTAACTTCCTTATCTACCTTTACTTATTACCCAACCCATCTCATATCAATCTTTAAATTATATTGATATGCGATTTTCTAATTTTTATCCTGTCTTACCTCTAGTTTTCTGAAATGATACATTAATTCTCCACTCAGAATTTTTACTGAAAGTAATAATTTTAAATTTTGTTTTGTTTTGTTTTTGTGTTTTTTGAGACAGAGTCTCTCTATATAGTTCATGCTGGCCTTGGAGTCACTGTGCAACCCAGGCTGTTTTCAAACAAGCAATGATCCTCTTGCCTCAGTCTCCAGAGAGATGAGATTACATGCATCCACCATGATGTTAGGTAACATTAAGGTTGCTTTGAGAGATAATTCGGATTTCTAAAAATAAAACTAAATCAGTCAGAAAGTTCTACTGATTCAAATAGCTTTTTATTATAAATGTTTCACAATTTGTCTGAGTTATCCTACAATTACATTCTACTTTAATTTCATCATTCTATAAAACTATATATGATTAAAAATTAAATTATCTAACGTTTAATTGAGAAAAATAATTGTTCTTGCTCTTTGTGGCCTCTTGGTAAATGCTTTTTATATAGTATGTTTTAATACATGCAAAAATGCTTATGAACCATTTAAATTATTAAGTTTAATTGTTTTTCTGGTGAATTTTTTTCAAATTTATTGCACTAGCAATAAAATGCTGCAATTTTCGTGCAGCAATCTGTATTTAAATATATCACTGATTTCAATATTAGGCAGTATTTATCTAATAGAATGCAAATTGAAATAATATATCCTATTCAAATTTGCCTTTTCATTTTCCATTCAATGAAAAGTGTTTAGGAAAGTCTGAATCAATGTGTTCCAATTCTATGCATTCCAACATTCCTAGTACTCCATTATGCCACACTACTGGAGACATTTGTCCCATAAACCCCCAAAAATGATATATCTACAGAGAGTTAACATAAATGTAACTAAAATTCCTTAAGACCTAGAATAAACTTGTCATTTGTTTCTTCAACAAATTTAAACCATGTCTTTATGTTTGTATTTTGAAAAAAAAATATAAAGAATGAAATAAAAACAAATAAATTAAACTAAGACCAAAAAATCTCAGTAGATTAAAGTTCTAGAACAAAAAGCATTTAAACTCAAATATGATTAACAAGAGAGTTAGCCATGTTGGTGAACAGCCTCTAGACAGAGGAGTACAAATACAGCAATGCGTTAAGCAGTTCACCCTAGCAGATAAGAGTATGTTATTAACCATTGTTCAGGATAATCAGTGCATAGCAATGCTAAAAGAATGAAATAATTGTTTTAGGTGATCACTAGAATATACTGTACATCTACCTTTAGAGCTTGGTCTTGCACAACCATTCCTACCACCATAATTCCTTCACCTGGGCAAGACATTCCTTCTAGTAACCAAGATCAGCCAGTAGAAATAGACTATACAAAAGAATAGTTCTGACTTTCTTAAGAATTTGAAAGAAGTTGAGTCTAGTTAGAAAATGTTGAGTATTAGAAAGAAATTAGGTCAGAAGAATAGGCATGATAGAATTGATATAGAGCTTTGTTGGGTGAATATGTGAGGATTTTATTCCAAGTACATAAATCTTAATTTTGACATCAATCAAATCATCTTGAAAAAATTGTCTGGTTAAATGGAAATTTTTGCAGTTCTTTAAAATAAAAAGTAATAATTACAGGTAAGACGCTACTCCAATAGTATAGAAGAAAGATAGTAGTTCCTTTCCTCAGGATAAGGCTGTAGAGATAATGAAAAAAACAACCAACCAACAAATGAAAGATCCATGCAATTAGAATATAGTTTGGAAAACAGTCAAAAGGACATCTTAAGGGACTGAATGCCAACTAAAATGTAAGAAGAATTAAAAATGACTCTAAGGTGTAACTTTGAACAAGTGGATGAATAGCTGTAATATTTACTGACAATGAAAAAGAAGTCTTGGGAGTTTGAAATAGTTCATTTGGGACATGTAAATTTTGGATGCCTATTTGGTATACAGTCAAATTTATCAAAAGTCATTAACTGGGCATCTGACACCATCTTTCAGACAACTATTCAGAATTAGAGATTGACATTTGGAATTTACAATTAGTTTCCCTATAGCACTTAAAAGTATGGAAATAAGTGTTTTGTCTACACATAAAGAGAAATTGCACTGACAGTTGAGCAAGACTGACCAAATCCACAATGTCTGAGACACCAAGAAAGAA